>PVIY010001913.1:0-138430 GCA_004026745.1 Myrmecophaga tridactyla
ATGAGCAGAGTTCCTTCCTTCCCTTCTTAGTATGAACTATATACATAATAAGCTAAGTCACTCCTATTTTCTTCAAAAAAATGTCAGTTTATTCGAATTAAAACTACTATTGCTTTAAGTTTAAATACAAATCAATTTGAGCATGTTTCTCTTGCATCAAAATCTTCAAGTACTCATTTTATATTTTGATTCTTTAGGATCTCTTCTTAGGGTAACTTTTGGTATATGAATTTATGCATGGATATTGAGATGATAATTGATAATATAAACAAATCACTATAAGTAAGAAATTCCAATTGCTAATAATTACAAGAAAGCTATAAGGTAATGTGAAGTTGTTTTTATTCTTTTTATAAATTGCCTCACAAGCAAGAATATATAAATGTGTTATAAATCCTTTAAAAATGTTTTGTAGGGAGAAAATATTCCAATGTGGAGTGTATAGCTAGAATTCATCTCTTGAAAGTATGAATTTCATATGGCTGAATCAAAATTTTGCTCCTTTAGTTAGGCTTATTTCTTTCTGAATTTGCTAGAAGATCGGTCAGCACAAAAGAAGAAAAAAAAGTTGTAAAACAGAAAAAAGCAGTTATTTAAAATATCCACTGTCTTCTCAGGAGTGAATTAGGATCCTAATTGTTTGAGTTTGCTAAAACTGCTGGAATGCAATATATCAAAAATTGAATGCTTTAACAGAGGGGATTTATTAAGTTACAGGTTTACTGTTCTAAGGCCATAAAAACATCTAAACTAAGGCATCCAGAGAAGATACCTTGATTCAAGAAAGACTGATGGCATCTAAAACACCTCTGTCAACTGGGAAGGCACATGGCGGGCATCTACTAGTCCTTTGGCTTCTGGTTTCAAACAGTTTCTCTGGGAGCAATTTCTTTCTGCCTCTCCAAACATCTCTGTCTATGTGAAGTTTGAGCTTTTTCCAAAATGGTTCCTCCTTAAGGGACTCCAGTAAGTGGTTAAGACCCATGGAATGGTGGAGACACATCTCCATGGAAACCGCCTAATCAAAGGCCCTACCCACAATTAGATGAGTCCCATCTCCATGGAAACAATTTAATCAAAAATCCCCATCTGAGCAATAGGTCTGCCCCCATGAAAAGAACATTGTTTTTCTGGGGTACATAAGAGTTTCAAACTAGCACATTAATAATTGGAGCTTCCATTGTTTCCTGAGAGTGCAATGGGTGAAGTGATATAAGATTTAAGGAGAAAGGTGGGCAATATGTAGATAATTTATTTACATTATAGGTTTACATAAAAAAGAAAGATTCTATAATATGAAACTTAACCCAGTAGAAGTTTAGGGGTGCAAAACTGGGCAAAGCGGAAATGTCTAATGGGGATATTCTAAGGGCTTTTCCATGTAGTATGAAATGTAAAATCTCTTCTTCATCTCCCTCTAAAAACTTCTGTTACATATGCATTAGTCACTTATGTTTTGTGGATTGGATTTACAACAAAGCACTCATCTTCCTCAAGATTAGCACAAGAAAAAAATGTCAAAAAAAAAAAAAAAGCTGATGCTGCCAGAGGAGCCCACCAAATAGAAGTTACACTAACAAAAGATAATCAGAGAATCTAAAATTATGGAGGGAAATTAAACAGAGCTTCTTCTGGTATTATGTATCAGAAAATTCATATTTTCTATAGTAGGCCTTTCTTCCACAACATGAAATTTCATAAAAAAAAAAACAGACATTGACTAATAATAATTGCTTAAGCAGAGAACGCAATTTGTATGAGATGGAACACTTCAGGTTATAATTCAATTAATGTTGGGAATTGCCACTGAACACATAGGAAACAAAACTCCTGTGGATATAATATATGAATGCACAACTGATGCGTTTGAATGGTTAGAGGTTTTCCTGTGATCTCTGTTGGCAGTGAAAAGACTTAGGGGTACTCAGGGACTCTACAAAATGTGGTAAAATGGCGATTTCTACTTCAGTCAGAAACCAAAATAGTTGTTTGTTTGTTTGGCCTAGTTTCATAAGCTAGAGCTAAAGGTCAACTTGTAAAACAATTTCAGAGACTTAAGATTTTTAAATAGCTTGGCCTGCAGTTCATTCTAAGTGCTGCTTTAAATACTATTTGGGAAGGTCAAGAGAACAGCCTGCAGATGGACATGCCTTGGCTACAGAGGGCTACAAATCCCAGGATGTCGTTGGTCCTGGGGCCGGCTACAATCTGCCAGGCTGATCCTGGGCAGCTCACAGGGGAGTGGACTTGAAGAGAAGGACGAGCAGAATGTGGCCGCCAAACAGATGGCATGAAAACGTGCCTTCTCTGATGAGGGAAAAATCTGCAAAACCAGGTGCTTCACAGCTTTTTGCCCCTATTTCCCAGCATTTCTGAGTGGGTCCATTGAGATGGATTGGATACAAGCACAGCTGTTTAGGAATTATCTAAGGAAATGATAGATATTTTTTAGTTGTAAAAGGTTTTGGAACAGATTTTGGGGGCTACCCATCTATATCACATAAGGAGAGTCCTTTTGTCAGGTCATTTCAGGCACAACAGGACCATGAGAGAAAGTTTCAATTCTTCTCCTTCTAGGTTCTAATAGGAAAAATGCTGCTGAACTAAATAGATTCCTTCATTGGTAAAGGCTGTGCTAGCCTGGAAACAATGAGAAAGTTCTATTAATAATCCTGCATATTTGGTCAGAAAGCTTTCTTTGCTATCTTAAAAAGAGAAACAAATATAAAATTAAACTAAAAATGGTTTCTTACTCTGAAAGACAAACTCAGATATGATGACTGGTGCAAAAAAGAAATTAAGGAAGACTGCCTCATACAGTGATCTATTTTAAAGCCTCTATGCTTTTTCCCTCTGGAAGAGAAAGTCCAGATCCCATGGTTCAAAACAAAGGACACCTACTGAGTCACATTTTACTAATTGGAAGGGGGGCAATCTTCCTAAATAGTCACACTCATGTCAGAGAAGCCTGTCCTTCCTACCTCCTCCATTCCATACTTACAGCTGAATTGAATCAGCAACTTTTATGCCCAGTCATCTTTTCTCCTTAAGGTGACATGAGCAAGTCCTAAAATGCAGATCGGGAATGGGATGAGAAAAGTAGGAGAATCATTTAGGACTTGAACAGCTTAACCTGCAATTCCTGCATTTGAAGGTTATAGGATATTGATGTGTAAAATAATAGAGAATTCATTCATTCATTCAACAGTATTTATTAGGTTCATTGTGCTGTCTTGGTTTTATATTTTGGAGTCCCATTAGGCAATGATTTCTCAGGCCTTCAGCTGCTTTAGAAAGTTGTGGCTGGAGAAGTCTTCCTGGGTCTCATTTTTCACAGAAAATGTTTTTATTGAAGATTACATTATGTAACATAGGCAAAGCATCTGCCAAGTAATAGGCTTATGATAAATATTAGCTTCCATCTCCTTCATTTTGAGAGACAATATGAGCTTCCAACATTCTATTGCAAGTAAAAGCCTGTGGAGATGCCTCAGGTTGAGGTGCCTCTATGCCACTGACTTTCAGACAAACCTGAGCTCTGATTCTACCTGTTTTTTATATGTTACAATTTAGTATGAGATTTTATTTTGGGAAAAAAATGTTGGAAGAAGGTCAGAAGACAGAACGGTCTTTAAGGCCATTGGAAGAGTAGAAAGAAAGCTGATTTTGAATTAAAACAGAACTACATTTTAATACTGAATTTCCTACTTAATCATTTTGTAAAAATGGGCACATCATTTAATTTCTCAAGCATCCATGTCTTCAATTCTAAAACAGGAATAATCATTCTACTCTTTGGTTGAAGGGAAGCTTTAATAAAGTACATATGTAAATAACTTAGAACACTGCCTGCAGTCGTTTATTGCTTACTTAAATTTATAATTCCATAAATGTATTTTAGATTCATTTTCTATGCACTGTGCTATGTGTTATGTGTTACAAAGCTGAAAACTGTTGGATATCCAAATAAAATCCTGTGGTTTGGTGGTGAATTGAGAGAAGGGGTAGATAAATAAGGTGAAATTTACAAGCTTAGGATGGGAGTTCAGTAAAATTTTAAGTACTGATATATCCGCACAGAATTGGGGTGAGCAATTTGTGGAACTAAGTCTTATAAATAGTAGATATCACAAATATGCTTTTGTCCTCCAGAAAAAAAATTTAGCTTTGAATATTCTCCTTGGTCTTAGCTGCAGATGCAATAGTAGGTTGATAAATTGAGTAATTTATATACTTTCCCCTGTTCCAAAATGCCATGTAAGAGCTGATTTCAATAATGAAACTGAAGGAAGTTTGGGGAAGAGTGAAAAGAATAAGGCCACTTTCAATCATGGAGTTCCTACAGAACCCACAAACATTTCACTAGTTCTAGAAAATTTTGCTCCAATATTCCTCAGGAGACCAATAGTAATATAGGAGTTGAATTATAGAGTTAATACATGGGCAGTTCCAACAGGAAAGGGGAAAAAGTCGTAGTTATGATAACAAGCCACAAGCACACACACATACAAACACACAACCACATATGTATAATTTATACATAGATATAGTCCAAACTGATGTAATGAAGACCTTCCAAAATGGTGTGGCTAATCGAAATGCAAGGTTCATTCTTTCACATATTAGAGTCTGGAGATATATGAATGGTCCTGTAGACTTCTTATTTCTCTTTAATCTCCAGAAATTGTTTTAGCTGGCTCAGCTCCTCTCTGCATTCCAGCACAAGGAAAGATAAAAGAACATAAGCTGAAAGCGAAAATTTTCCTTTTAAGCAAGTGATATGGAATTTCCACATGCAAATTCCACTCAGTCTTTCAAGACATAGTTGCAAGCCCATAACCGGCTGCAGAGGAGGCTAAGAAATGTACCCAACTACAATGCCTTTACTCTAGCTGGTGAGGGGGAGAATGGATTTTGGCAGAGCCAGCAATACATCATATACTGAGGTATATATACCCACTATGATTCAAATTGCATTACTATAAAAAAGTTAGCATTTAGCTTTTCCATTTTTAATCATTATACTTTAAGAGCTTATATAATTAATAATATGCTTGTTTTCCAGTTTGTATTTCTTGTATTCAAACAACTCACAACACTTTTGAAGCAGGCTGATGAGGAATATGTTACCTGCTGAAGAACTGGTTCAACACAAAAAGGTATGTAAACTTTTGGTTTACTTTTATTTTCTTATTCCAGACTATTATATAATTGACCCAGTTTATAACTGCAAATGTGTTAATGTGGATGACAATTTCTTATTTTCTCTCTTAATTAAGAATTGGCATCCTTCTTTATTAAAACAAAAGATTTTATAAATAGCCAGTATTAAGGAATATGAAGTACAGTGTTTATTGTCACCATGGAATTAGCATGCTTGGGTCTCTGTTCAAGGAAATTAACTTGAGCTATTGGGCCAACATTTGCACATTGAAATATGGTACTAGATATTTCCTTAGGGTGTTATTAATCATGGATCTGTAAACCTTCACATTTCTCTAAGCACTGAGCTACCTCCACCTAACACTCGTGCTTCCATCCTCTTCTTCACTCCCTGTCCCCTGCCCCCTGCACATACACACACTTTTCAGGGGGCTCATTCCCCTCTCTGAAGGCAGCTTAGTCATCCTGAGTTAGTTCTCATGCATTAAAATGCCCACATTGCTAGATTCTAACTCTAAATAGCCTTAACTGGGTTTTGGATAATATCTTTTTGTGCTCATGCACTACATCAAAAGTCGTTTTCTTCTTTTCACTTAAATTTTGAACTATAATTTTTCTGCCCTCTCTTTATAAGCCCTCTCTCTTTATTATAAGTTCAAATATTCTCAAAATACACCACAAATTAATGTAATATCCAATGAAATGAATGGGAATTTATTTGAAGTATCCTATATAATAGTATCAATCCACACAATGTCAGTTAGTATACTTATTATAAATATAAATCATTACAATGAAGGTTCAGGTTAATTTGTATACCTAGACATATACACAAGTCCCACTGGGACCTCAAGTGTTTCTCAAAGAGCCATAAAATTACAACATTTAAAATTATAAAGATAATGATTGGGAGAACATTGTTTCCATCTAACTGAACTGTCACAGTGAATGCTAATTTTAAGCTTCATTTTCAGTCCCAAAGAAAACAGGAGCTGCACTATTACTTTTTTCCAAGCAAATCTCTTCAGCCAATCCAAGTAATGGGTTGGTTATTCTATTCACAGCCTATCATTCATCATTTCCAAGGTGATATTCATCTTCTGAGCTCTAAAATAAATACCTGGGTGGTATTTGCAGCAGTGTATGCAGAGCTAGCCTTCACCTACATCGAGATTTTACAGAAAATAATGAGAAAAGTATTTTATTGACAAGAAACAAAAAAGCAATCAAAGCAAACAACAAGCCTACTGGATTCTAGAGATCTTTTTTTTTTTGAAAGACAAATACGGGAGGTAAGAACAGGAGAATAAATTGAAAAGAAAGGAAAAAAGTAAATAATTTATCTAGATGAAGAGCCTTTAAAAAAATAAGGGATTAGAAAGAAAATCTTTTGAAGCAGAGATCGTGTAAAACCTTAGCCACATGTTTTTTGTCAAAACTAGATTTGTTGTATCACACCTCCGAAACTCAGAATTGCAGTGCTTGGAAAATAGCTTGTTCAGACTTACTCCATATGATTTTCTTAGCACTATTTTTAAGTTATTTCCTAACTTGGAAAAAAATCATGGGTTATTACGAAGTTGTTTTTTCCTGAGTCAGTGAGTAGTTTCGTTAAGCAGGAAATATCCTCCAGATTCGCGGGAGGATTCACCTATCTCCAGATGGCCAAAATAACTAGCATTTTTGTACTCATCACTGCTATACTAAAAAAATGATCCAGACATTTTGATTAATTTAATGTATCATGGTCTAAATAATGTTTAATTTGGGTGGTAGGAGATAAATTGCAACTGACATGGTTTCAGCCTGGCTCTATTGCAAGCAGGTAAAACAGCATAATGAATCAGACTCTTTTATAGAAAGACACCTTTTAGTCTCTCAGTACTCAGTCTTAAGAATTTCAGACTTGAATCTTGATCACTAAAAGATTAAAGATTCATTGGTAAGGATATATGATTTTTCTTTTTTTAGTTCTGCTTCAATTGATTAATTTTATTTTTCAGAATTTAAAATAATTTTAAATCTCTGTATCTCTATTTGTCTGACTTGTACCATGCTTTCTATGTTCATGAAGTCAGGCATTGGAAACTGATCTCCAAAAGCCTAGATTCTTTCTTAAGCCAGCACACATGGTAACATTTTCATAAAATGATATACAAAAAAATACACTATATTGCCATTATCACTTCTTAGAATACATATTTCTTTCAACAATTATCTGAACAATTTTCAAGATAAACTGTTATTAGTACTTAGAGTCACTTCTCCAGAGTTAAAAGTGATCTTGGACAAATGACCAAATGCATATAATGCAAAATCGAGAATAATCTTTCTTGGTTCCCCTTGAAAATATACAATTCCTAGCATAAGAGTTATATGAATAATGAAGAGCCCTCAATCCCAGGAAATGTCATTTACTATGACAGATCCTGGATTTCATTCTGATAAATTTGAATTGCATAAACTTACAAGGAAGTCATACCTTCTTACAAGAATTCCAGTCTCACTTGCTGAAACTTTTGTAGTTTGTGAAGTGTTCAAAATGTTCTGAATATTTTCTCGGGGTTAACTCCAATGTAAGAATCCATTGGAAAGAGCTCTCTGCTAGCCTATTAATAAGAGAAATTATGTAGAAGCTGATCCTTTGGTTTCTGGAGCATTTGGCTATGGTTTTAATTTTGATTCAGGTTAATGTTTATAATTCCACATACTCATGATTCCTTCTCAAACACTAGACAGCTTTAATATATCTCTGTGTTAAGTAACTATTGTCACTCTAATTCTGCATTAAAGAAATAGCCTAAAACTCTATAGTGTAAAATAGCATCGTTTTTTTTTTTCCTTTCTCTGTGGGTTGTCTGGGAGTTGACTGATCTAGGCTAAGCTTGACCAGACTCGATTCCAAGATATAGGTTAGGTCTAGTTCTCTCAAAATGTGCCTCTCAACATCCTTGGAACAAAGGGGCAGCTGGGTCATATTCTTTTCAGGCAGAAGACCACGAAGAGTGAGCAGAACTGGTGCACTCTCACTCCATTCCATATTTGTTGGTTAAATCAAGCCACAAGGCCAAGCCCAAGGTACATGGCAAAGAAAAGAATAAAGCATTTCAAGCAAAAGCCCAGTCTTCTGTTCTTGCTATCTGTGAGTGTAAGGTCTCCCATGCTACCTTAAAGATAACGAATGTGAAATGTTGAGCTAAAAAAAAGATACTTGTAAGAAAAGCAACACCAGAGACTAGATCCATTTGTTTCATTCATTTGTGGTATTGAATTTATGAAAAAATGAGTAAGTATTCAATAAATGTTATTTTAATAACTCAAAGATTCTAGAGAAAGAATGGATGTGTTGAGAATTTAAAAAGGCATAATTCAGTTGCCTCAAAGGAAGAGTATAAATCATTTCAGTTCCGTCCATGCTGATTCCAAGATAGAAGGAAAATATCTTGCAATAAAAATCCTATGATTCAGGATAGACTCTTAGCATAATTGCCCAGTTGCAGAGTTGGCAGATACTCAGCCACTGTGTACTCCACAGTCATACTTGTTAGTAAAATATTAAAATGTTTCCCGAAAAGTTGGCAAATAGCCTTTGCCCTGAGCGCCATATCCTGAAGACATACTCAATCCTGACGACCCAAGTCACTCCATTGGTGTTCCTGCCGCCACAAGCCTCACACAATCTAGCAAGTAAAGGTGTCAGGTGCAAACTTTGCAGGGGCCCACAGGACCTTGTTTTACTCCACAGGCAGCATCCATTCTGATCGGGCAACGTCCATGCTCACCTGGAAATTGGTTTTTTTGAATATCACCTCCCAATTTGTTCATGGCAAGCGTTTTAAACCTATAATCTGTTCTGAATGGAGACTGGCTTCCATTGTTCATGATAAACATTAACAAGCTGATTTATTCTGCTTAATGTAAAGCAGCCCCCTTCTGCACTTCTGTTAACAATTCAATCCTTGTTAATTAAAAATATATAATGTTTTTAAGTATGAAAAGAAGTTTCAAAAAATAATTATAATATTTGACCCTGGTAAATTCTTCAATTTTTTTTTTCTTAACATAAGCAGACTATTTTTGTTATGGAGAAGAAAAGTATTATTAATTAAAAAAAATCAATATAGTGCTGTGGTATCAGTAACAGCCAATGACTATGTTTATTTTTAAAATGAATTAATTATGCTATAAAAATTAGATTCCTCCTTATAGCCTTAACCCTGAGGTATAAAAGTATAGAGAGATGTGTGTGATGGATTGAATTGTGAACCCCAGTTTAGACCTGTTCTTGGTTCTGGGCAGCACCCTGGCGGTGTAGACCATTTTTTAACAGGATCTCTTGAAGATGTTACTGAGTTAAGGAATGTCCCAATTTATTCAGGTTAGGTTTTAATCCAGATTACTGGAGTCTTTTATAAACAGAATGAAATTCAGACATAGAGAGAAGGAGCCCCAGGAAGCAGCCAGAAGTTGGAAGTCATCAGAACCCATAAGAGAAAGAAGACACTGCCATGTTTATTGCAATGTGGCAGTTCCTGCCATAAGCCAGGAAACCTAAAGATTGCTGGTCAACCAGAAGATATCTGGGAGGAAACAAGCCTTCTAGCCTCTGAAACGCTGAGCTAATAAATTCCTATCATTAAGCCTACCCAATATATGTGTGACCCTAGCATTTTTATAATATAACAAATAGAAAACATAAAACATCAAATTTCATATTATTTATAGAATTCTTGTTTAGCCACAGCTTTCTCTTCTGGACAAAATCATCATTAAAGAAAACAAAAAAAATGATGTCATACTATAGGGAATAGTAACTTCAGAGCTAAGTGATTAAACGAGGGCCAAACCTATAAGTTTTCCAGGCACTATAGTCAGTGGGAGAGAAGAAAATGAAAGCTCTTGATCATCTGATTTGTTACAAATATGCAAAGGTAATTCAATGGAGAAAGGATAGTCTTTTCAACACATGGTTCTGAAGCAACTTTTTTCCAATAAGGAAAAAGAAAGATCCTTGATCTATCCCTCATATAATATAAAAAAAATTGAAATGCATATAAATGTAAAATATAAATTCATAAGACATTCAGAAGAAATCAGAGAAGATAACCTTTGTGACCTTAGCTTAGGAAGATTTTTTAGTGTGACACAAAAATCAAAATCCATAAAAAAAAAAGCAAACTGACAAAGAGAACTGTAACAAAGCAAAGAACTTCTGTTTTAAAAAATATACTATTAGTGAAATGAGAAGGAAACATATATACAAACACATATCCAGTAAAGAATTGATAACCGGAATATATAAAGAACTCTCAAAAATTAGTACTAAGCAAAGGAACAACCCAATTTTTAAAAGGGGAAAAAGTTTTGAGACGCCAGTCACCAAGGTACATAGATAATAAATAAACACATAAAAGTCTTTGCATCATTGATCATTAAATAAATGCAAATTAAAATATTGCACATCTATTTCAATAGCTAAAATAACTTTAATACAGAAAATAACATGTGCAAGTGGCAGTGAGGAACAACAGGAACTCAGAATATTGCTGGTGGGAATTCAAAATGGCAGAGTTGCTTTGGAAAATAGTTCAATACTTTAAAAACTAAACACACGGCTACCATACTACCTGGACATTCTGCCGCTTAGAATTTACCCAAGAGTTAGAAAATATACAAAAGCTTCTAGATGAATATTCATAGAGAGTTTTTCATAATTTCCAGGAATTTTAAACAATCCAGATGTGTACCAACTGGTAAAGGCATAAACAAAAGTTGGTATTTGCATCAGCTTTAGTTGCCTCATTGCTAAAGGAAATACCATGCAGTGGGCTGGCTTAAACAATCACACTCATGGCTTTGAGTCTAGAAGTCTAACTCAAGTAACCATCAAGGCGATGCTTTCCTCCTGAAGACCGGCAACCTGGGGCTGGCTGCTGGCATTCTCGGCCCTCTGTCACACGGCAATGCACATGGTGGCTTCCCCTGGCCTCCCCTTCCCTTCTAGGTTCCTTTGGCTTTCAGCTTCTGGCTGCACCCTCTGGTTTTCTATCTGTTGGAATTTTGTTCTGCTTATAAAAGACTCCAGTTTGGGGTGATGTGATGGTGGCTGAGTGGCAGAGCTCTCGCCTACCATGCCAGAAACCCGGGTTTGATTCCCGGTGCCTGCTCATGAAAAAAAAAAAATGTAAGAATTATTTACACAATAAATGGAAAAACACAGTAATTATGAGGACTATATGCATGAAAGAAAAAGAAAAAGAATTATTTCTATTTCCTGAAACTTTCACACAATTTTAGGGCCATGTGATGGTGGCTCAGTGGCAGAGTTCTTGCCGGCCATGCCAGAAACCCGGGTTGGATTCCCAGTGCCTGCCCATGCAAAAAAAAAAAAGACTCAGGTTTAGGGTGAAGACCCATCCTGGTTGAGTTGGCCACACTTTAACTGAAGTAACCTCATCAATAGGTCCTGCTTAAAATGGGTTCACATTCACAGAAATGGATTAAGTTTAAGATCATATTTTTCTGGGTTACATAGCTCCAAACTACCACACCATTCAATGCAATAGTGCTCACCAATAACAAGGATCAAAATACTGGCAGATCCAACAACATGCATGACTCCCAAACACGTTATGTTAAGTGAAAATAGCCAGACTCAAAAAGCTACGTATTGTATGATGCCATTATATGAGATCATGAATAACTCCAAATTATTTTGACAAAAATCAAATCATTAGATGCCAGGAATTATGGAGGGGAGAAGGTTGACTACAGAAAAATCAAGAGGAAAGTTTCTGATGCAAATTCAATTTTTAAATAGATGTAGAGACAGATGTGTCATTTTTTCTCATGTCAGTGGTGAAAAATGTTTCAAGAGATTTCCTATTTCATCTAAGTTTTGAGATTTGTTGGCTTAAAGTTATCCACGGTCCTCTCTTATGACTCTCTTAATATTTGTGGTATCTGCAGTGATAATCTTTTGGATTATTAAATACTTTTAGTATTCCATTTTATCTTATCTGCAAGTTGGGGGGGTAATGTCTAATTATATAATTACTTTAGCCATCAGTCTGTGAATTTCAATACTTCTGTCAAAATTTCCACAGTCTACATATAGTTAATATTTTAAAATTTTATGTAGAATACTGAAATCTTGCAACCATATATGTCACTTTTCCCATCCCTGTCCCTTATGTTATAGTTGTCGTATGTACTACATCGATGTACATTGGATACCATACCAGGTAATGATCATAATTACTGCTTTATATGGTTGTATTTCTTATAAAATTATGGAGAAAGAAAATGACAATTTATATTTACTACGAAATTTAAAATTTCTGATGCTTTTTCCTCATTCTTGAAGATTCAAGAGTCCCCTTGATATCATTTAATTTGGGCCTGAAGGACTTCCTTTAGCAACTTCTGTAGAGAAGTCTGCTAGTAATTAATTACCTTGGTTTTCCTTCTTCAGGAAATATCTATTCTCAGATTCATTGTGGAAGCACATTTTTATGCTGGATAAGCAATTTTGAGGGGTTTTGACAGATTGTTTTTTCAACATCTGAAAGCTGTTGCTTCCTTGCTTTCTGGCTTCCATGCTCTCAGCTGAGAGACTCATGTTTATTCAAATCATTGTTCCACTGTATTTATTGTGTTGTTTTTCTCTGTTTTTATCAATTTTTATTTTCTTTTGGTTTTCAGAAATTTTAATTTTGTGTCGTGTATCTTTTAATTCATTCTTTTTGGGGCTTGCTGAACTTTTTTATCTGTAAAAGTATATACTTCCACAAATGTGAGAAGTTTGAGGCCATTATTTTTTCAAATACTATTTTTTCTCTCAAATCCTTTCTCCTCTCCTGGGACTACTTTTGATATTATCCTATAGGTTTATAAAACTCTCCTCATTTTTTCCCCATTGTTTGCTCTTCAGATTGGATATTTTTTATTAATTTACCTTTATATTACTATCATCTGTCTTCTCCTTTCTGCTATTAAACCCATATAGAGATATATATATATATTAATTTCAGATATTGTATTTTCAATTCTCAAATTTCACATCAACCTGCGCATTGTGAATGTCATATTGTATATGTTCTGGTTCTGTTATAATCTTCTGGGGAATGTTTTTATATATATGACACACACACACATATATATATAGTTTGCTTTTAGGAAGCTAACCCACTTACATATAGACCATCAAGTTTCCTCTCACATTCCATTTTTAACTAAACTGGGTTTTAGTTGAAAATGTGCACCCTTCTCTAAGCCTTTGCTGTCCTGGCCTGGGTCTAATACATATACACATGCTTCAGCTCGGCAGAAGGCCAGCAGTCTCACACACAAAATTACGGAATCCTCTTTCTTGCTCTCCCTTTAAGGACCCTCCCTATAATCTATGGCCCATAAAGACTACTTTTCTTGATATTATTGGGCTTCTGTAGGACTTTGCATGCTTATTCTGCTCCATGTCTATGCCCTGCTTCTTGGGAAAAGCTATAAGAAAGAAAGACATTTGAAAAATTTACTCCTATGTGGATCAGTTCTCCAAATTGCAATGCCCCTCCACCATTTTCTTGGTTTGGTTTTCAGAGTCCTCAGGAATGTCTATAAAATGTGTTTTACAAATGTAATAAACAGAAGGGATGAGTGGTAGGAAGATTATACCAGCAGTCTAGAAATAAACTGTACCATCAAACCTTTTCTCTTAAACATTATATTATGGACATGTGGTGGTGGAACACACATCTTGGTATATGGCTTCCATTTAGGAACTTGAAATAAACTTTGGAGTATGGATAGGATCTTAAAAGTTGAAAGGTCTTATTTTCAAATGAATTGAATTTTTTAATAAAGTAAGAACTATTTAATTCATTAGTGTATAGATTTTATGATACTTATTTTGATTGTTCAGAAGACATTTTGGACTTTCAGTCTAGTTCAATTCAATTTAATAATGACTTTGTCCTGTGACTTCAGCTCTGTGTTGGGAAGAATGAGGGATACTGAGCTAAATAATTGCATTTCAAGAACTAGAAGTATAGTAAGTGAAAAACAACAACAAAAGCAAAACCAAAAAAATGCCTGTAAATAAGTAGAACAGTAAAAATAAAACAATAAAAACCATATAGTTCACATTGTTGAAAAGTCAATTGGCTTAGGGCCATATCATCTAAAAATGGTGCTGGAAATTCTCTTAGAGGTCACTTCTAGAAACATTTAATTATAGAGTAATTTTAGAGATCATTTTTTCAACTTCCTCATTTTACAGATTAAGAAAAACTGGTGCCAGTGAGGGATCTAATGCATACACTGATTTGCCTAACTAGTTATTAACAGGCCTAGGTGTTCTAGTGTGCTAGCTGCCGGAATGCAATATACCAGAAACAGAATGGCTTTTAAAAAGGGGAATTTAATAAATTGCTAGTGTACAGTTCTAAGCCCAAGAAAATGTCCCAATTAAGTCTATAGAAATGTTCAATCTAAGGCATCCAGGGAAAGATACCTTGGTTCAAGATGGCTGATGAAGTTCAGGGTTTCTCTCTCAAGTGAGAAGGCACATGGTGAACACAGTTAGGGCTTCTCTCTCATCTGGAAGGACATATGGCGAACACGGTGTCATCTGCTAGCTTCTTCTTTCCTGGCTTCTGGTTTCATGAAGCTCCCCAGGAGGCATTTTCCTTCTTCATCTCCAAAGGTTGCTGGCTCATGGACTCTCTACTTCATGGTGCTGCAGCATTATCTGCTCTCTCCGAATCTCCTACCTCCAAAATGTTTCCTCTTTTATAGGACTCCAGAATCGTATCAAGACCCACCCAAATGGGTGGAGACATGTCGTCACCTAATCCAGTTTTTATAATCACTCTTGACTAAATCACATCATCCAGGGAGATGATCTGATTACAGTTTCAAACATACAGTATTGAATAAGGATTATTCTACCTTTACAAAATGGGATTTAGATTAAAACATGGCTTTTCTAGGGAACATATATCCTTTCAAACCAGCACACTAGGACTACTACCAGGTGAGCTTTTCAACTTTTCATAGTTGACAAACATCATGTTTTGAAGATGAGGATAACTGAGCTACAAATAAGGTCAGTTACTAAGCAAGGATACCAAGCTAAATTCCTGCTAAACAAGTTTGATTTGTAATGAACTGTTGTTATAACCATCAACATTTTTTTGTTTGCTGCCTTGGCATCCATGTTGCTTTGACTAAGCCAATTGCTCTACCTACTGCTTGAGCCATCTGAGCCAATGGTACTTCCCATCTACCCCTCATGGTGCCCTTCTCTGTCTTGTTGTGAGTAACAAACACGCTATCTTTTCCCAATGCATTATGACCTTAGTGTCCCATTGTGCTACACCTGACCTCCAAGACCTAAACTTAAACTCAAACTTAATTCAGAACAAGTGACACAGTGAACAGGGCATGTTGGTTACAACCATGGGAAATGACAATTTTGACTGCTCTTGGCACACTAATTGGCTCTCCCAGATAGCTGCTATAGGTTTGTGAAAATTGTCTTACAGGGAGTTGGCACCCCTCAACTTACCAGGCAGCCTTGGTCAGCCTCATCAGCAAGGCCCATACTATCCCCACATGTGTATCCAGAGGCTGTGGATGGAGTGGGTTTGCAGGACGTGAGGGGGACTCCATCGAGTCATAGGTTCTGCCTTATCAAGTCCAAGCAGCTACTCTACAGGGGAGCATAGGGCCCCTTCCCCAGAAAATCCCCACCTTCGCCTCCTGCACATCCAAGGCCCAGGCTCCCACCCCACAGAGTTGTAACTATTGGGACAATCCTTATTAAACAACTTTCCCTAGTGGTGGCAACTTTCGTGTTTACTCTCCCCGTTAAAGGTTTTGATACTTAACATATCACCTGAAATAAAATCAGTTTTTTGGTTCCCCTGTTAGGCCCTGACCAATGGGACCCCTGTGGAACTCTCCCTGCCAATGAAGGTGATCAACGTCACAAATCATGGAAAACAAGATGCTACAGGGTTCTGGCTATAATCCAAGATCTCCTGAAAGAGGGAGTCACCCATTATACCTAACTTCTCCCCCTACAATACAAAAGAACTGTTTGGCCAGTTCCTAAAGCCTCCACTGTAGAAGGACAATTAACCATCAATTACACGCATCTTAGTGCACAAATCCTGTGCATCAAAAGTCCTATTCTTAACATTGACTAATTAATAAAGGATACACACAGGAGCACAGGCAATTGCTTTGCTGTGACTGACTTAGTCAATGTGATTTATTCAGTGCCCATACTTATATATACACATGCAAGTTCGTTTCTGCTGCCACCAAGATCTTAACAAATGGTATTAACAAACAAAAATAAACAAACTGCTTAATACTGGCAATTAAGGGATGATTCTAAAGAAGGCCTCTGAGAGGACCTAGTCACACTCACACATCTTTTACAGAAATAGAGCTGGTCAATAACACCCCTAAAATACAAGAATACTCAAACACTGTCAAATTCTCGGGCATCACTTTGTCCTCTAAGTGCAGACAGATTCCCACTACCATCAAACATAAGCCAACCTCAGACACTAAGACATGCTAACGCTTCTAGGATAATTCATGTTCTGGAAGAAACATATCGCACATCTCACCCTCATTACACAACATACTTAAAATCACACACAAATCTGCTGCTTTCTACTGGGGAAAGTCCCGACTAAATGCGCCTTAGATTTAGCACCATAAACCATTTCCCAAACCATGTTCCTTGTCCCACTGGGAAGAGATTTTAAATTAGAGAATTGACTCCCTCCAAATATGCCTATTGGAGTCCTTAGACTAAGCATGGCAAATCTTGCTGCTTATTAGACATTTTTTTAAAGTGGAGATGCTTACAGATACATCCCAGTCAGCTTGCACATGCAGAAACCCATAGTGCTATGGGTGAGAGATAACTCCCAGCAGGTGCTCAGTATAGCCACCAAAACTCATTGGTAAAATGGAGATGGTACCTACAGGGGAGGGTTAAAATTGGCAAGCAGAGCCCTTTCCCCATTTTCGGCCCCCTGCCCATGGCTCTTAAGATGCTAGTGATGGCACCCCCATTATATCCTCGTCTAACCACATGGGACACACTTTGGGACCTACTGTCTGACATGGAAAGGGATGGCATGGATGGTAACACTATTGTCACATGTAACAGAGCTCGCTGGAGGGCCATGTCATATCACTGGGCCCTAATACTCACTTACCCAAGATGGCTATTTGGGGTCTGCACTGTTTGTAGAGTGGGAAGTGGTCCAATAAGCAATTCAAAATGCTCTAGGCGGCCAGTTGCCCAACCTCCAAATCTTCACTGATTCTTGGGTAGTGGTTAAAGGCTAGCCGAGAGGTTAGGACAATAGAAAAAAAATAATATTCTCATACAAGAGAGGCCCTTGTGTAGGGACTCCACAGTTGAAAACAACCCAACCTCACCCATTTCCACACATACTTGACTCACCCACAGTGGAGTCACTATTAAATGACACTGCTGAAAAACTCTAAAATTCTCACCCATACAGCATACCTGGCTTGTCACTTGGAGACTGCCTACCCAGGCTCCTTAAGCTTCCCTGACCAGTTGGAGGCCGAAGTCCATTACCTCAAGTCTCAGAGGCTCTTCTGCCCTGGCAGAGTGGGCACATTCAAAGGGTTTGCCTCTATGCTTGTCATTGGCCAAAATAGAAGCTGAAAGCTGAGATTTGTGCTCTAAAATATTGGCATTCCATAGAGCGGGCTCATGCTGCACAGGGTGGAGTTAAACCCTTCTGCCAGTGACATATTAATTACACAGGACCACTTCCCATTGCTGCTGGAACCAACAGGAAGTAGATTTTATCACTCTTAAATCAAGCAGTGGAACAGTCTGAGATACTTCAAAGGTGAAAAAAAGCTATGACTGATAGATACCCCCATCACACATAAAGAAAGAACTTTTACCCTGTCATCAGTGCCCATTACCCACAGTAGGCCTGATACCCAAAATGGCAAGTACGACGTACAGTATGTCCTGAGAGACAAGCATTGTGCAATCTCTCAGCAAGGAAGAAACAGCACCAAATCTGCTGTCATGACACAAGTAGCAGTACTAGAAATACTAGAAGTACTGGATACTAATAACAAGTACTAGAAGCAGGTCCTCACTGTCTGGCACAATGTCAGTGTTCACTCTGACTCTGGATTTTAGTATTTTTTGCTGACTGTATGAGTCAGGTTTACTCACCATGCAGGCCAAGGGATGCTCAGTCTTCAGCTAATCCTAAAGTAGCACCCAGGGATGGGTCAGAGGAGATGCTGTCACTCTTAACCACCTACACCCAGCATAAAACCAAGCATAACTGAGGACTGTACGCAATCTGTATATCAGATGGGTCCAAGGGCATCAGAGGATAAACGATTCACCACCTGGGTATAACCTAAATAAGATTCTCATATGGTACCAATGGCCTCACAAGGGTAGTCAAATCAAATCCACATGGCTACTTGTTATCGACCGCAGTCTGCTGAACATACTATTCTAAGACAGGACTTTAGATTGCCAAGAGAGTCTACAAAGAAGTAACATTCAATTGGCATGTAAATATAGACAAAATATATTTTTTCTGGGGAGGAAAGTAAAGGGGGCTACTTGGGAATATGCAGCCAAAACCTTTGCTAGATGCGCATTAGGTACCTCCCTAAAAAGCCATAGAGCTCTATGAAGACAACCATTTTATAAAAACCTACAGAGATGTAATGATTAGAGCTGCCCATTGGTATTTAAAATCCATGACAAAATTCCCCACCCTTTGTAGATAGCTACATGGGAGAGATACCCAGCCCCAGGTTGGCCCCCAGAAATCATCACCTCAGATGACATCGCCCCAGCTCATGGATTCACCAGTGGAGAGGACACCACTCAAGACCACCACTGATGTTGATGGCCATCCACTGCTGCTCCCTCCTGTCACCAGATGAACCAGAGCCACTCCTACACTCGAGTCAACTGGTTAACCCAAATGCTACCTGTGCCAGTTTGAATCTGCTGTGTACCCAGAGAAGCCAAGTTCTTTAATCCTCATTCATTATTGCTGGGTGGGAGTTTTTTTATTGTGTCCATGGAGATATGACCCACCCAATTGTGGATGGTAACTTCTGATTAGATGATTTCCATGGAGATGTGTCTCCACCCACTCAAGGTGGGGTTTCTTACTGGAGCCCTTTAAGAGGGACCCATTTTGGAAAAACTCAGTACCAATAGAGTCCACAAAGTCAGAGACCTTTGGAGATGCAGAAGGCAAACAGGGCGTCATGAAACAAGCCTGGAGAGAAAGCTAGCAGACATCTCAACGTTCATCACTTACAGTTGAGAGAGAAGCCCTGAATGTTATCAGCCTACTTGAACCAAGGTATCTTTCCCTAGATGCCTTAGATTGGACATTTTTATAGCCTTGCTTTCATTTGGACATTTTCAAGGCCTTAGAAGATGTAAACTTGCAATTTAATAAATTCCCCTTTTAAAAAACCATTCCATTTCCGGTATATTGTATTCTTGCAAAGACTACCATAAGAAATGGGGTGGGGGTGGGGGGCCAGAAACTACTGCCTGGCTAAAATGACAGACTCCTTAACCATGAATTCCTCTTCCTTATGTGATGCTTGTCGCTGTGAGTCATGTCCCTCCCAGGACTGTAAGCTGTAAAGCTGACTTGTGCTCTGCAGGCCCCTTCCTGGCGTGCTAAACATTGTATCATTTTTATCACACAAGGGGTTCCACCTTCCAACATGAAGACCACATTTTTGCCCTCAATTCCTTTGCCGAAGCTCCCATCTCTTTATATGCTAATGAAGGCTAATGCAATAACAAATAGATTCCCTGACCCAAGTAATCTTGAATAACTACCTAGCCTTATACTACCTTTTGGCCAGAAAAGGGAGTGTCTTTTCCACTAAAAAACAAAGAGACAAACAAAAAACAAACAAAAAATACCTCCTGCTACATATGTATTAGTAACTCAGGGTTGGACAAAATTAACTTAGAAAATGTAGCTCAAGAGTTTAAGGTGTTTCACAATATAACCGAGGTTTTTCAACAAATTCCACAGATCCTAAAAAAAAAAACCTTAAGATTTCTTCCTAGATATCCCCTGAAGGCTGGGGGAATGGCAACTCAACGGCTTCTAGTTCATAATTTTACTGTTTATCCTCAAGTGTCTTGTAACTAGCTCAATAATGCGATGCCTCAGGCAGTAAATATATCAGCCACCCAAACTGTCACAATCCTCCAAATGAAGGATGCTGAGACATCAAGGGAAGTATCATAAAAACTATCAAATGTTTGTGTGCTGCCTGGGCATCCATCTTACTTGGGCTAAGCAACTAGCCTCCATGTTGACCTTTGGTGTAGTTAATGAACAGCTTTCCAACCCTAGGGCACAAAATGCCCCAGAGCCCAAATCTATACCTGTGGCCACCACCCAACCACCCAGGCACCTCCCCCAAAACCATAGCTAGTCCAAATGATAAGCTTACCATCCCTACCACCTTGGACCCCGACTTCCTTTCCATTTTCATGTGCATTCTCTTTAAACTAATAAATCCTTGACTCCTCTGGGAAATCTACTAACCTCCACCTCAGATCACAATACACGTACAAGCCCATGGATCCCTTTCACTCTGTTTGTGTGCTCCCTACCTGCTGGTTGAGCCACCCAACCTGCTAGTCCTTCCCACAGATCCCTTATGGCACTCTTCTCTCTCTCTCTGGGACCTGTGAGTAAAACACTAACTCTTTCTCATGCGTTATGGCCTTCATGTCCCATTGTGTTCCACCTGACCTCCACCAGGACCTAAATTTAAAATCCAACTTAATCCAATCAGAACAACTCTATTACTAGAATATCACATAAGTAGTTTATTTTCTCAAAACCCATTAAATATTTTGACAGCAATTTTAAAATAAGTGAAATATTGACATGAAGTATAAAATCCTCTTTAATCTACTCCCTTTACAACAGCTTGTTGTATAATATCACTATGGATAACTGAAAAGAACAATTTGAAATGGAATTCCCATTAAATCAGTGATTTGCAAATAGGTTAACCATACCAGTGGATGCAAATACTGAAAAATTAAGTTTTAAATATGCCTCACACTATAACAATTTTATAAAATATTATCATACAATTTCTTTAAGTTCACTTTTACCAGCACCATGAAGCCATTGTAAACAAATCATGATACATTTTAAACATAATGTGCATTATTGTCATTTGGAAGATGTTTGATTTAAACAGAAGCAGATAATAATGTTTACCCACAAGGGAAAAAAATACATCTTTTTATTTTGGTTCTGGTTCTAGATTTATTGTGTTTACTTGCCAACAATTCAAAATGGAACACATATATTGTGAGGCAACTTTATGAACATTCTTATTAGCACCTCTGTCTAGTGCTTATTGCAACCATACTAACTCCTTAAATTCCATTTCTTTTAAAATAAAGATTCCTTTAGAACACTTCATTCAAAGCACCACTAATGGATGGATCCGATTTTATCTAAACATATTGAGTAAGCCTTAAACACCTATTCTCAAACTGCCATTAGTTATGAATTTCTAGACGTCAAATCTGTGAGCTATAACGACAAAACTAATGTTGGCTACAAAAAGTGATGAACATGTTAGACACAAATACACTTGCTTTTTATAGTTCTGGGTACCAGAATGCTTGGATTTGTTCTGAAAACTTGGTGCATTTCAGTAAAGATATAATAGATTCCTCTTATGTGTAAATTCATAAATTCATAGAAGTATATTGGATACTTGGAAAGTTTCACCAAGCATTTCAACACCAAATATTTCCCCTTCCCACTATGACACCCTGTTCTTCAAGTCCGGGCACAGCTGTAGTAAGCAATTGTCTATATGGTAGTCCTGAGCCTATGACACAGGGGGGCTATTCATTAATCAATAAATGGTCACAATTCCCATCTGCTTCCCAGGTGCTGTGTTTGCACTGGGGATACAGCAGTGAACAGCAACCACCACAAAAAGTATTCCCCCTTGCCTTCAAAGAGCTCACATTCTAACCAGAAAGAATGAAACAACCTCCTCCTCCGAACTTCAGTCTTTAGGGCTTAATTGTTTATGGAAAAACAGAAGAAGAATGACTCTGGGTTCTATAAAAAAGGAATACTGAACAACAACAACAACAAAAGGAATAGTGATATCTGTCTGAGAGTCATAGACCCCTTTGAGAAAAAAATGATGTGTAGGAGAGCCTGTAAATGAGAAAATCTGCTTCTCAGACACACATGGTAAAGGATCTTGGCTGGGAGCCAGGGGATGAATGAGCTCACAAATAATTAGGTGAGAAGAACTCAATTTGGATGGTATTAGAAAAAGAAGACTGGCCTGCTGATGGCAGACAGGAAGAAGGGAGGTATCTACCACTGAAAGGAAGGAAAGAGCCAGAGCTGCTGTGAAAGGCAATCCAGAATTAAAAGAGCGCAATACGGTTTGATTTTCTTTTGAAAGTGGAGAACATATGTTCTGTGTTTTTCTCTTCCTCTTCTCCACACATACCCTTTAAGCTTTTTTAAAAATCCTGCAATAGGGATCATTAAATGATGGTAATTCTATGTCCTTAAAATCTTGCAAATTCACCTTATCTCCCTTTTCAGTTTTACAGCTTTATTTCTGGGCCTGGTGGTTCCTGCTTAGAATTTCTTAACAACCCACAGTCTCACTTCCCCAATTTGGTCCTCCACATTGAGCCAAAGTAGTCTTGATAAAGCACAAATATCTTTAAAATATCAACCTGTTTAAAGATAATTTATTTCTCCTAATGTCTATAGGGTAAGCTCCAAATTTAGCATTTTCCTCCATGATCCTTCGTGGTCATTTCACTGCAAAACCTATATTGATCCTTCCATTAGGAGGACAGTTCCATGCCTTCCTTAAAGACAAACTGTAACCTATTAAGATTTCCACTATGGCATACTAACTGCATGTATTCATATATCACTCTGCTTCCCTCTCTAGTCAATGAAGTCTATGAGGAAGAGTCTGTGACAGGTATTGTGCTGGCTTGAACCTGTTATGCACCCCAGAAAAGCCATGTTCTTCTCAGACGTTCTGGTGCAGGCAGACCTATTGTTGGATGGGACCTTGTGATTAGGTTGTTTCCATGGAGATGTGACCCACCCAACTCAAGGTGGGTCTTAATCCTTTACTGGAGTCCTTTAAGAGAGCCCAGGGAGAGAGCTCACAAACAAAAACACCCCCCAGAAGAAACAAGGACCCATAGGAGCTGAGAGAGACATTTCGAAACCAGAATTCAGAGGGAAGAAGGACCAGCAGACATCACCATGTGCCATCCCATGTGAAAGAGGAACCCCAGATGCTGGCAGCCTTTCCTGAAACAAGGTTATCTTCCTCTCAATGCCTTAATTTAGTCATTTTCATGGCTTTAGGACTGTAAATTACTGTAAATTTGTAACCTAATAAATCCCCTTTGTAAAAGTTAATCCATTCTTAGTATATTGCTTTAGCAACCTGAAACAGGTGTAATTTGTCCCCAGTACTTAAGATCAAATAAATTATAGGTCCTCATTCAGTGACTGTGGAATTAACCAATGAATGAATGGACAAATGCAAGAATAAGTCATGTGTTCGTGTGTGCACATACATGATCCAGTATCTTTGTCATTCCTCAGAATCTAATTGTAAAGTTTTTGTGGCATTTTTAAATGACTGCCCACACATTTCAAATCCGGGATCAACTTTGGACTATGCAATAAGGGCTTTGGGGACAATTGCCTTACAAACATTTGGAACATCAGGAAATTAGCCATGTATTATAACATATGTTAAAATTAATTTTTGGTGGTTACTTATTTAAATGTTGAAGGTTAAACCATAACTGAGGTAAAGTTATGTAAACTTAGGGGATGAACACTTATGTAAACTTAGGGGATGAGAAGGGCTTTGAAAATATAATGTAGAAACCATAAAATAAAATATTAATAGAAATGACTATTCATTATTGATATGACTGTAAAATAGACACACTCTTACCTGCTAAAAACAATATATCATAAATGTGAAAAGCAGGCAAATATATTTAACAATAAATATCCAATCTAGAAATTTGTCCAAGGAATAATATTTTGTATAAATATTTAGCTAAGGAATCACTCTTGCTATATAACATTGAAATGGTGTCACTTATAATATTGAAATAATATTTCTTATTCTATTGAAAATTGAAGCCAAATTAACAGTATGTATTAAATTATGATTGATTTGTTTAAGCTCTGCCATTAAACCAATTCCTCTAGGACACTAGATACGTTAATAAATATATTTTAGGTCAATAAGCTAGGTGCCCAGCAGTTTATATGGTCGTCCTGCCAATATTTTTCCATTTTTTCCTGCAAAGAAAACATGAAAAATACTGTTCAATGCTTTTCTGAAGTCCAGATATAAAATACCTGCGGCATTCCCTTGTTACACCAACGAATCAAAAGATGAAACAAGGCTATTTCCCTCGTTTTCAGTGAACCGACTGTAGAATCTGGTGATCCTTGGCTGAAGGTTCCCACACTATTTCAGGACAAGTTTTGCAAGTTAACAAGAGATCAGTGTCCATTGTACCCACCTAGAGCTTCCTTAGGTCAAATTGTATACCATTTCAAATATCGAGATATTTGCCCTTAACTAGAACATTGAAACAAAGTTTCTTCATGGCAATCTCATCATCATATAGGTAGTTTTTTTTTCTTCAGAAGACCAAGATGTAATTGGCCTGAATTGGGCTGGAATCTTGATTGTTTTTTAAAGCAACTTTGAAGACTCTACATCACATTGTGAATTTCAATTCCACGTTATTTAATTTTTTTGTGTATTTCCCATTTTGGTTATAATCCTGCCAAAAAAGAAAAGAAGAAGAAAACCAGAACTTGTATAATTTAAAAAGTACTCTCAAATAGGTGCCAGCGAGCCCAGATTCTTTTCAGTTGTTTACTTTATTTCTCTGAGCCAAAGATGCAAATTTTAGGCTAATTTTGCTTTTTGCTGAAAGTCACACAGGTAATTTTCACTACTAGTGATCTACAGAGAGCATTTCCTCTAGTCCACTTGGCTGGACTGCAGTTCACACAAAGCTGAATCTGTGCAATTAGTGACAACAAGGCTTAGATGAGGATGAGATGCATCTGCTAAGGAGAGGATTTTAGGAGAAGACATAATAGCATGGATGTTTGCTATTATTTGCTGCCTGAAAAAGAAGTTTAGAAATTAGAAATATATGGTGAAAGAAAAGTCAGTGGGTTCAAAGAAATTTTTACAGATGTGACAAATTTCTGGAATCTTTTCTCAATGGGAACTGTGATGCCATTTGAAGTGCCCAACCTCCTGGGGAATTTTTTTTTCTCTCAAAAACTGTTTTCCTCCAAAAATATACTCTGCAAAAATTATACACCCTCTTATAAAAATCATAATTATTGGTGCACTTCTAAGTTGCTAGAAAATCTCATGGAAAATGCTATAAATATATGCTATAAGGATGACCATGGATAAAAGGGGAAATTGTCCTTAGATGAATATTTCTACTCTCAGGGTCTACTGAAAGCAGACAGATGTAAAATGCTGTTTTCCTTTACCTGCTCCTTGCTGCCAGCTTTAATGAATGCAAAACTTCATATCATGTCTACTTTACCAAACAAATGTATCTGATAAATCTAAATGTGAAAGTAAACTTTAAGAGATGTCCATTAAATGGCAAACGCTTGGCAGATAAGATGTTTCATAAACATTTCCGAAACCCCAGAAATGAATCCTAAACTGACTATCAAAAATGAGAAGGAATAAAATGGTTTGACGAAGATAAGGTTTTAGTATGCCCACAATATGAAACCTACATTACAATGAATTAAATTACATGGGAGGCTTGCATATATTTCTAATTTCTGGTGTGCTTTTTGAAAAACATTTTATCTATTTTAATTTGAAAAGATTATCTTTTCCCAAGTTTCATAGCATTCACCCATCTTGGGAACATTGTTATATATCATAATATTTAAAATGTGTCCTCCCTTTGAGAATAACAGTATGTTAATCCAGCCACAATCTAACTGCTGATTCTGAATTTATATGCACTATTTTGGGAAAATAGGTATATATTCTTATTTCCCTTATCTAGAGCTGTAAAGTCTTGTGCAACCTTGGAAACTCATAGAGACCAGATGATTATAGGAGTACTGAAGAGAGGAAGAAGCAGTTATTCTGATTAACTTACACAGATATATTTCTGATGATATCCTGAGAAGGAAAAAATGAACTATCACTTTCTACGTATTCGAGGGAACTTCTACTGGTGTTGGTGTCCTGAGCTTCTATATTAAACCAAAATAGAAGTCTCTTGGTAATAAGTAGATAGAAGTGCAATGCAATATGGTTTAGAAAAGTAAAGTATATCTCATAGGTGACAGCGTCCGTTGGCATTAAGTAATGTAAACGTAAGTTCGCCTACACATGCTTTTCAAATGTCATTGCTGTGTTAAGTTTTCAAGTGCTGAAGTAATTTTCCTAACTTTGTTCTCAGAAAACACATGCTGTATTCATGTAGAGAAGTTACTGAGGATGAGACTATTTTTCAAAAAGTACAAATAGAAATACCATTACCAGAAATAATCTTTGGTCCACCCTTTATAATCAAAAACTGCCATAACTACAATTATTTAGATCATTTTTCAAGCTTACATTGACCCATGTTGCCTCAATGAATATTAGATAAAGAAGTATCTTGCACACAAAAACTCCTGGATGTCAAGGAATACGTCCTCTTAAACTTCCACATCCCAACATTAAGCATACTTCCTGGTCTCATCTCCAGTAGTATTGAATAAACATGACATTGCATGCATCACTAAAAAAGTAAATGAATGATTTTATTCCATGCTTGCAGAGCTCATCTTTTGTGTTGTTTACACAGAACAGGACCTGGCAAAGTAAACATCTGCTGAGTGAATGAATGAAGTTGAATTCATTATTTCGGTGTTCAGAGTTAAGTTCTAACTAGCACTTTGATCTCAGAATTTTCTTAAGTATCCCTATGATCAAGTTAGAATTTTCAAGAAAATGTGATTTACTAGAGAAAGCTAAGGTAGCTGTTCATGTCAATGTAAAGACCCCAAATTCCATAAATTTTCATGTCTTCTGTCACTGAGTGAGAAAAAATACACACATACCCCAGTTTCATGGGTAAGAAAGTGATGAGAATGTAGAATTCAAAACTGTTAAATAAATGATACTCCATACCCTCAGCTGCCAGGCAAAAGCAGAAAGTAAATAGTCTAACAGGGTAAACCTATATGCCAATGTTAGTAATTAAAGTTGCAACTGTCTACGGTATTGACATAATCTTGACTTCACATAAATTTTCCTTGGACTTCAACTTACTCTACACTGAATTATAAGTGGTATTTCCATTCTCTTATTACTAGATATAAACTCTATATTGCAACAAAAGCATTTTCCATGCTCTTTGCATAGCATTGACCTTCTTATATAAAGGAGGGAATTATCACAGATGCTAATTCAAACCATACTATTTTCACTCAATTAATTAGTCTGAGAATAGGCTCTTTTGAGCAAAAATACTGAAAATAATGATTAAATTATTGCCTTCTTAAATATTTCCGGGTTTGCTTTAGTGTCCCTACTCCTGAATGTTTAGGTAGCAAAGCATCAGCTGTGTTTGTTTTCCACACTATATTGAGTTACATAGTTCTTAATATCATCTTTATAATTTGTGCACAGAAAAGCTAATCTCAGAAGCATCTGTCCCCATTTCTAAATATCTCTGGCACTGCTCCTTATGTCACTGAAGTTGCTGAAACTAGGGTATGAGCATGATTTTTGCCACTTTATGGAAAAAAACTTTTGGAATAGCATTTATTCTTTTGTTCTTTCATTCATTCAACAATTGATAACTTCAATGTCTCAAGTATTGTACTAAATGGCATTGCTACAATGATGAAAAACAATAGATGAGAACTTTTAGGTGACAATTGTGATCAGTGTCACAGAGGTGGACATCTCTGCTGTGAGCCCAGAAAACAGGAATCAACGTGACAGAGAAGACTTCCTTGAGAAAAGAGATCATAAGGCTGAGAATTAAATAAGAGTAAAGGTGGTAGGAAGAGCATTTTGGGTAGAGGGAAGGAAAAGGTCAAATTCTCTATTATGGGAGAAATATGCTACTACCAAAGAACTGAACAGGGTCAGCATGTGCCAGAGCTCAGAGAATGTGGAGGAATGTGACAAAGACTGCTTTCTGCATTCCCTTCCTTCTGGTCCAACCTAGACCATATTTCTCAGTCATTCTTGGGATTAGTTTTGGGAAATGGCTGAACCTAGCCAATGGAATATGAATGGGCATAATCTATGTTATTTCCAGGTCAGGGATACTAAAAAGAGGTTGTATTCCTAAGTTATCTTCTCCCTTCCCTTGGTTGGATGAAGATGATGAAAGGCTTTGAGATTGGTAAAGCCATAAGAAGAAAGAGGCCTGGGTATCTAATTTTATGAATGAGGAAGAGAAGCTAGCCAATCAGTATAACCCCTTTGGACTGTTAAGAAATAAGCTTCCACTATGCTTGACCCATTATATATTTTGGTGTTTATCTGTTACTGGATTCAGTCTAATATAACTAATACAGAAATGTGCAAGTTAAAGTGAAAGGTTGCCATGACAAAAATTAATTTGGCACTGGGTGGCAATAAATGATATAATATGCCAGAAAGCTGGAGACCCATGTTATGCAATGGCAAAATATCTCATTAAATTGTTACCTACAAGAACTAAGAAGGCAGACTACATATCTATTGAACCTCTTAACTTTGGCGAAACTATCAGAAGTAATCAAATTTCAGTGTTTGCTATCAAGTTCTTAAGAAGGTATTAAAAAAAAGATTTGAACTCAGGTGAGGAATTTTTGGTTTGCAAACAAGTAAAAACGAATGGAAAAGGTCCAGAAATTTGAAATCTTATGACAAATGACTGCTTCTGGGAACCCAAAGAAGAGAACATAAGACTACAGAAGCTGGAGCCAAAAAAGACCAGTTAAAACTTAGTATTACAAAGAAACTTAGCTCCCTGGAAATTGTATATAGCAAGGATATAACCTTCCCACCTATGCCTATTGTTTTAGATAGCTCATGGTAGCCATCAATAAATTGGGGGTTGGAGCAGTAGAAGAGGCATCATAGAAAAAAGCAAAGAATTAAAGCAGGGTTAAGAACTAACAGTGGGAAAAAATTTGAGGGTGATATTAGTACAAAGGGACAACTGAGGTCATATGATTCAGATGCCTAAAATAATTTTGAAGAATTGCACCAGAAAAACAAAAGCTAGAAATCATAGTACTTCTTTGACTATTTGGCCTGTAAAGCAATTCTTGGACTCCAAGCAATGCATGAGCAAGAAGTAGGATACAAAGGTTGCAGAGTCCCCCAGATCAACACTGTCTCTAATGGTCAATGTACGTGGTCATGGTGGAAATAGACAAAGATGAACTTCCAGGAAGCTGGAGTCTCCTACAGAACACATCTAACATCCAGTCAAGGAAACCTCTCCCCCCATCAAGGCTGGAAGACTTCACAGTGCCTGCCCAAAAGGTTTCTATCATTTTTATGGACTAGTGACAGTGACTTCTGTATGTTTCATATGTGTTTATTTTTATCATGGGAATTTTCATTGCAATAATCTTGTCCTTGCTCCATCATTATAAATTTTCTGTTTGGGTTGTTGAAGGGTGGGGGTGGAGACTAATAATTTGTATTTGTCCATGGCTGATGGATACATGAGGAAACACAGACTTAGTGGGTGGAGAGGATCATGCATCTCTAAGACATCTTGAAGTTTACCCCATAAGTTTAATTTTTATTGAAGCATTATTATCAATATTTATACCTAATGGTTCTGCTTTGTATTTCCAGTTCCTTTATGGTGTCATCTAGTGGTGTGTGAGATGTACAAGTAGTTAACAAATCTCAACTGAACTCCTTTTTAGGTCTGAAAGATGATCAGCAATGAGCAGCAAGTCCCTGCCAGACCCTTTCCAAGTATAACATAGCCAAGTCTTCCTTTCAAAGACACCACACAGGGTATGCACTAACAAAATGAATTGTGCTCAGTTACAAGCAACTAGGAACAGCTACATTCTTTGGCAGGTGACTATTCAACACTGCTACACATGCCTGTCACTTAGTAAATCTGCCCCTTGCATGATGGTACAGGCAGGAAACCACCATGCTGCCAGCAGGGACAAGCAATGGAAGCTGTGGGATTAAGGATTAGGGCATGTGTAATATGTAGTGGAAAAGGAAGCTGAGCAGACCTACTGAGATTTCTTGCTACTGTAGTTTTGTCATTTATTTTATATGGCATAAACATACAGCTATTTTATTTGGCAACTCTTTATTCCAGTAAACCCTTTTAGAGGTAATGAATTTTAAAAATTCATGATTAATGAAAAACATTAAGAATTGATTGTGTGACTGGCACAAAATGTGAGTTTAACTTTCCAGCCCACTTGAGGGGCTGTCACTGACCAAAAGAAATCAGAAAATGCAAATGTATTGAAGGAGCTTCGGCAGCTGTTCTAGAAGTTAGTAGCTATTTAAAGATGTATGTACCTGAAGACCAGGATTTAACAGTTATTTCACTAGCAGGTGTATTTATACATCATTCTGTGAAGCATAACAATTCATTTAGATCAAGTGACTATTCGTATAAATTAATTTTGCACATTTTTTAATTTCAAGGTTTCATGTGCATGTTAGAAAGATGAAGAGAGAGCTGTTAATGTGTTGACTTCATTAGCAAAATGAAAATATTTTAAACAGTTAAATGAGGTCAGTGTCGTCAGATGTTTCAAAAAGAAAATGTTTCCCCAATTCAATAATGATTTGATATTTTTATCTAACTTATAGAATTGAAATAAAGCTTTCAGAAACTCATTCTTTCAAAAGTGAATCATTTTGATATTGTTACGAATGCTATTTAAATTCAGTTAAAAAGTTCAGCATTGAAGATAAGGCAACACTCCTTGATGTTTCCAGAGTAGGCCACCTCAGGGCCTCTGATTTACTCTTCCCTGTGTCTAGAACATTCTGCCCTCAGATAGTCACATGGCTTGTTCACTTACTTCATTTAGATCTCAGCTCCAATGTTGAGCCCTTAAAACAAATTTCTCTTATCATCCTAAATGTAGAAACTGTCACTATTTGCTTATACTGTTTGATTTTAATCCTGGCGCTTACCACCGCTTAACCTCACCTATTGGTTTCTTTGGTTTTTGTTTGTCTCCTCCTGCCAGAAGGTAGTTCTCTGATATCAGGAATCAAGATTACTGTTGTTGTTGTTATTGTTGTGGTTCACGGCTATATTCCTAGTTCTTACAACAATTCCTGGCAGAGGGCAGGGGCTAAATTATAATTTGTTTAGTGAATAAAAGAAGCATGACCCCACTTGTTCTCTCTAAACCAATGTACATCTCTTGAGTCTATTCCCCATTATTTTGTAAGCAAGAAAGTTATTTCCAATTCTATAGAATCAATTCAACCTAGCATATTTTTAGACCAGTTTGGTTATTAAAATCTTAGTCACTGGTTTATTTTTTAAATGTCAGAACTTTTGCATTTGGGATTTTTTTCCTTCCCCTTTTATTCCTATTTATCTTTCCCCCTCAAGGTGCTGCAGAGGGCAGTGCCAGAGCCTGCTGCTTAAGACCAGAAGCGAGACCACATGAGCAGGGGGAAGGATCACATGTGGTTCTCTATAGTCCCAGATGCTAGTCCATTCCTGACCTCTCCGTTCTGACCCCTAGCCCTGGCGGTGTTAGACTGATGATGCTTTTGAGAATAAATATCTAGTGAGGTCATGTGGCATGTTAGAAGGACTTGGAATACCCAACTGTGTATTGCTTTACAGGCAATCTGTGGAAGCCAAGACTTTCCTTCCTCAATCCTTAGCAGACTGTCCATCCCTCTGCCACTACATGAGACACGTTTGTGCCACCAGGCATCCTCTTGTATGGCTGTGTAAGGGTGATGGGGAATATACATCAATTCTTCTGATTTGCTCAGTTGTCTTTATCTCACATCTGGTAATTGGGGTGAGAGATGGACAAGGAAATAAGAGTAGTTTGATATAGTAAGTTATTGCCAGAGGTCTACTCTTCACATACCATTTAATTACAAAAAAAAAGGCAATTGGCTGTAATGTTGAGAACAGAGAGAAGAGCAAAAGCAGATATCAAAATGTGATCATTTATTGAGTTGAATCAGTTACCATATAATGCTATTTTGTGACATGAGACTAAATAAGATAAGACCTGCTTAAGCTACTGACATATTTTGTTTACTTCTCACAATACACATAAGTAAATTACGATGAGGAGCTGAGTATCCAAAACATGCCGTCACCTACTCAAGTTTGTATGGCCAGTGAGTGCTAGAACCATCTCCAAACCTACATCTCTTTGGCTCCAAGGCTCTCATTTTCTACCAACTCATATCATTTCTCAACAATTATATTTGTGAATTAGTCAAACCAGGACTGTTGAAATATGTCTATTCTATAGTCAACCCAGGCCCTTGGGTTAAAACTGCTGCTGACCAGTAACGTAGCTTATTTTAATATTACTTTTTTTCACATGTCTTTGCAGAAAAATATCAAATAATTTCCTCTTGATGTATCTAAGTTTCTCTCACTGTATAGTTTTATTAGTCATTAATCATTTGAACTTCTGAGATTTTGCTTCATTTTCTTGGAAGAATTCCGTATGCCCATCCTGATTGTAATTAATTACCCTTTTAGCCACTGAAGCAGCAGCCATTTCATTTCTATTATAAGTATTCTAATCTTGTGGTCTAAAAATTTATTTTGTTGAACAATGACATTTGTCTGTGCTAGGCTGCCTACACTACAAAATCATCTTTGTGAAACGTGCTAATACCAACCATACCCTCAGGGTAAACTTTCAAAGTGGACCCACATAATCCTAAGAGCAGCCTAGAAAATATTCCAGTAACAAGCCATTCTTACACAACATCCATTCCCTTCCATCCTTCCTGATTCATTGGTGCAGCATATGGGTTTTTCCATACCTAGTAAACCCTAGGCTTCTTTAAGGCCAGAGATCTTGATTTATTCAATTTTGTACTGTTATTTCCTACACCATCACTCCCACCAGCGCTGCCCAGTACTCTTTATTTTTTCTTCAAATTTCTTGGTATTAAACTCTTTGATTCTAGTCTTACACATGCAGTAATGTTCTTTCCTTGCCAGGAATGATCTCCTTTCTCAACACCTACTCAAATAACATGCATCCAAAATTTGGGTCCCAGGTGAGACTACAGAGCCCACTAGAGCATTATTTTTAACATTTCACTCATTTGGTGCCAAAATCATTTATAGTTGGTTTTGAGATAAAAAATGGAAATATGCAGATATGTAGGCAACAAAATGAAGTGACTTTTTTATGATTCTGTACTGTCAATTATTTTTCTATCACTCAACAATGAACACACATAGCTGCCCAAAATAATATATTGCATATAGTAGAATTAAAAGCTATGCAAATTGAGAATCCAGTAGGCTTAGTTCCTTAGAGATGTCTCTGGACTCATAAACATTTTACAATGAGTTGCCTACAATGTTTAATGAGATTTTTAATTATATACTCTGTTTGTTCTGTTATTTTTCTTTACTTTAACCTGATTGGTAGATTTTGAATATAGGCTTTCTATTAGAAATAAAAATGTTATTTCAAAAAGTGCTTCAAAAACAAAAAGAGCTTCAAGCTTGGAATTTTAAAGATTTTTTTAAAGAAGGAAAAAGAAGATGGAAACAACACAAAATAGAACCTCTGGATAGCCTGGTGAAAGAGTAGATTTTCCAATCTTTGGGACTTTGGGACTTTGACCCCACATTTATGTTTTGCTTCAACTTTTCATATTTAGGCTTGAAGTTGTGCTGTATTGTTTTGTTGTGTTTTTGGGTATGTGTGGATTTTTATGGAAGTTGTTGTTTCACTACTTCACATTCTTCTCTGAATCTAGCTTTATATAAAAATCAAAATTTTTGTTTAATGCTGGGTGGATTTTCTTTTCAGCAGGAATATTTAGGAGATTTTATCTGTAAATGGAGGAATCGATGCAATTTTTTAAATAAAATAAAAAATAAAAGCCTATCGAATCTCAAACTGAGATGTGCCTTGTTGAACATAAAGTTCAAGGTCAACAGGAAGTAGTGGAATATTATCCATCTCTCCATGTTTATAACCCTGAGTTTTTTTTTTTCCAATGCATGAGAGTGGTTTGAATCTGAGTAGCTCTTGACTTTAAAATTTAAGTAATTGTGCATGTGACTGGATTTTAAGATTAGCTTGTTTTGATGTTTTCTTACTTTCTTTAGCCTGTTCTCATGATTGATCTATTAAAGATAATTCCTAAAATATTTGTGAGATGATAGACATATAACACCTCTTCCCTTTCTAATATAAAAATAGCAAGTGTATCTCTAGCATATGCTTTTATGCTTTTATTTTTTTCCTTCAGGTGCACGGATCTTAAAGTAGCCTATCACTTGAAAGGTAACCAGTGTGAGTGACTAAGAAATGTTCTAAATTATAACATCATTTTACTGTTAATAATTCTATTCCAGCCATTTATAGCAAATTGGAAAATGTGATTTTTTGTTTATAAAGTAGTTTTTAAAATGGAGCAGATGCTGGTAAAAAAGAAAAGAAATAACTGCTTACATACTTCTGAAAGTAAATTATAATCAGAATCTTTCTCTTTCTTTTAAAAGACACATTGAATTCTGGAATCCAGAGATTTTCTTTTTGCACAAGTTTTCACGAAAGTTGAATAGTGGGTTCAAAAATTGATTATAAACTAGAAACTGACCAGTCCATGACTATAAAGCTGACACACACTGCCAACTTCCTATAATTGTAACTATAGAATCAGAAAGTGGTTAGAGAAGGATGGATGTTGTGTTATACGTTCAGGGCCAAAAATTAAAACCAAATCTGGGTGCAAGGGTAGTTCAATGGTACAATTCTCGCCTGCCATACAGGAGACCTGGGTTCAATTCCTGGCCCAGGCACTTCCCCCAACCCCCTCAAAATTTTTTTCAACAAATGGTGCTACAAAACACAATACTCACATGGAAAAAGAATGAAATGTGACCCCAGGCTTAGAGAATACAAAAAAAAAATCTTTATGTTAAAAAATACTTATTTCATGGATTCAGGATTGTCCATTGACACCAAAAATCTTCTAAGTGGTCAGAAGACCAACTCATGTTTATGTCTTCCTTTATTCAGAAAGCAATTATTAAGTGCCTATTATGTGCAAATCTTCTTCCTATTCCTGTGACAAGGTCTATGAATGAAAAGTATATGTTCTATAAAAAATTAATATCAAATGGCCCTGATCTCATTTATGAGGGTTAGGAGGAGTTTCTAAGGAAGAAATATTTAAACTGGGGTATAAAGGATATATATGAGTTAATGATGAATCCTGATGGGGTAGAGAAAGGTCTTTTCAGGCTGTGGGGACAGCTTAAACAAAAGACCTGTGCAAGAGGGATTGTGAAGCTTTGGAAAAACTAAAAGAAATCCAAAGTAGACAGAGTGTAGACTAGATGGGGTGAGAGTGAGGCTATCATGACGACATTTAACATAAATTTCACAAAAGGAATCAATGACTCATGAAGCAAAAGTTTTTTAAAAATTGGCACACTAATTTCCTTACTCATTCTAAATCTAGATGCCTATTCTTCACTGGATGATATTTGAAAAGTCATCCTTGCCTTCTTTTTTTAATCCACTAGTTTTCCACTTTTTGGACTAAATTTGAAGAACACACTTATTTGATGAGAGCAAAGACCTTCTAAATTCTCCAAATACCATGAAACTCCTTGAAAAATATGTAAAAAATGAATATACACAAGATGGAGTTGATTCATTTTTTCAGGCCTGTGGCTTATGTTCCTGCCCAGAGTTTCATTATTGCTTCCATGCACAGTTTTTATTATTTTTTTTTAATTTGCATATGGGCAGGAGGCACCAGGGATCAAACTCCAGACCTCCAGCACGGCAGGTCAGAGCTCTGCCTGCTGAACCACCGCAGCCGCCCCATGCACAGCTTTTAGATCTGGACCTTGACTCTGTGGAAATACTACAACTTCATGGGGAAGGAAATGGAAATGTCTACACAGGCAATACACAGTCACTTTATATAAAACAGCCACCTGAGCAGGGCCATTTTAGTGGTACATTGTGAAATATCAGCTCTATTTGTAGTGTATCCAAATATAAATCGCCTGATAATTGTGGATGTTAGGATATATAACCAGCATGTCAAACATCTGAAAGCATTTGGAAACAGCTATTTGATGTTGCTTTTTTCTTAAAAAAAATTGCTATTGTTGAAGTGAACTGTATGGCAATGTACTCGATGCTTTTCACATGTGGACTTACATAATTCTGAAAATAGCTCTATGAAGTGGGTCTTTTTATTTCCATTTGATAGATAAGGAAAGATGAGGCTTTACAGTTTCAAGAATTAGCTCAAGTTCACATAAATGTGACAGAAACAGAATTCAATCCTGGACTTTTCTAAGTCCAGATCCCACACCCTTAAAGCACTTCACCACCTTTTCTCAAAAGTTCTCCTTCTTTTCTTCCTGATCTTAGATTTTGCTTTGATAATTCTATACTAGTTACTCTAACCAAAAGTTAACCTCCCCGTAAATGATATATAAGTATAAAATGGGGACTTGATTGATTCTCTTTTCAAGGGAATTTCTTTTGTCCTTTGGCGACAAAAACAATTTGGTTTTCTGTTACATCTGTTTCTCCCTTCTTCCTCCTAAATACAATAATCATTATTCCTCCGCTGACTCTGAACTTATCCTCCTAATAGTCACATCCAAATATCCAGTTTAAAATGTAACTAATAGAAAAGTCAGTCCCAAAACTATACTTGCAGTCTTCTGCCCTGGGGTTTAGTCGACTATTTTCAGGCACTTGAATGTCAACCATGTTAAAACCTCCAGGTAAAATGTCATTTCCTTGCTCCCCTGCCCTGCATTGATAACAGTGACAGCTTTGCTAGTCATGTTATTATTTGAAAATTAACCCTGGATTCAAGCTATGGAATGCTTAATACATTATCAGTTAAATATATAAGCTACTTTTTTCAACAAAATCACCATAATTTTTGTATATGCACATAAAATATATATATATAAAACACAATACATACCACACCTTCACCATGTTCTTTTCACTCTGTTTTTGCTTTATGATTGCCCTCAGCAGCAGAGTGATGCCTCTGCTAAATCTATGACCTGGTATGTTTTACAAAGGAGAAAAGTGAAGAAAAAGTTGGCTTAGTATACCATGGTTTGGAAATGTCATTTTGTCTCATTTAATTTCTTGAAGGAACTTCTGATTTCTTACGGTCATTGCCTTTGCTTCTTTTCTATAGTCTTTATCTTGGATAAAGGCAACTTTTCACCTAGATCATTTTTACGGCCTCTAAACTACTCTTTGTCTCTGCAGTGGCTACATGTTCATTGGCCTAGTATCCTGTCACCATACTTCTGTCACTTGCAATTCCACGGCACAGTGAGGGCCTTTTTAAGAATACTGTATGCCGAAAGGTCCCCTGCTCTCTCCCACTACAGAGGGATGGGCTGTGATGGTTGAGAAGTTATTTCCATCCTGTCTTATGAGACTGTCATGGTTCTGGGCATTCCCTACTTGGCTTACCCACTCTGCTTAGGAATTCTGTGAACTAACCAGAGATTCTTCCAATACGTTATTTTTTCTCTAACAAACCCACACTTCTAAGACATCCTCTGCCATCCATTTCACACACACAGCTGCCTCAATATTAGTTGTTAATGTAGTCAAAAGCTTAATAGTCTGTGAGACTTCAAAATAAAAAAGCAAAATAGGATTGAAAAAACATGACATATTAAATGCAAAAGCTGATACAAGTCTTTGACCTCATAAAGAAATATCCTCTTCAGTACTATCAGTGAGAAACATCTTTTTCAGTACCATCCATAAAGCTGGCCCAGCAATAGCAGCAAAACTATGCTCAGCACCAATACTCATAAGCACAACTTGTGCTCAGAGTTCCTTCTCTAACAGAACACTCCACTGGAAGGGAGCAGGGTCCCTGGAAAGAGGTATATTCCATTTCTTGTGGCAGAAAACTTCAGGTTGAGTGTGGAGTTCCAGATGTTCTATAAATTAAGAATACTTTCAAGAAGGATAGCGGCAGTGCCAAAAACAACAAAAAGCCTTTTCAAAGAGATTACCCCAGCCAAATTAAACAACTCGATAATCCAAAGGGAAGAGTAACTATAGGATATTAAAATTAGTTAAGTCTGTGAAAAGGGCATAAATTCATAACGAAACTGAAACAAATGAAAATTTAACATACAATATTCAAAAATACTAATTTAATATATAAGGAAAATTATTATGATAGGATATAGTTATGCTTTCATTAATTTTAATAAGTGAAAAGGTGCTCATTGGTGTATAGATTTTTTTAAAAATCTTTCAAAACATTTTATGTGTAGCTATATATGCATATATATACATACATATGTGCATGTATCCACATGCATATCTTTATCTACATATGATTTATAAAAGGATGATGACCTTGACCACACTGAGTATTTCAAAGACATTCGATGCTATAATACACGTATGTTGGATAATATATGAAAAAGCTTAATGCTGAATATAATTCAATTATGATACATCAAATTAATGAAAAAACTTGCACCAATGAATATTATAAACATGACTGCAGAAAATGAAAATACTTATAAAATGATAATTTTGAAAAAGGTAAACATTTTTCCATTATTGTTATAACTGTGAAAGCTGTAGATACCTGATAAATTACTAGAAGAAACTTGAATAAATGCACATATTTAAAGTATGTAGGCAAAGATTTAGGGGAGAATTATTAAAATCCTTTCTATAATGTTGATTTAATAATAATGCTATTAAAATCCCTTTTAGGTCGTTGATTTAATGGTATTACAGATACTGAAAAGAGAATAATTGCAATGAACCATCAAATAATATTTTCCTTGGGAAGAGCCTGATTTAGGAGGAGAAACCTCAGCAAGCCACACCTGATGATGCCTAACTCGGAGACAGTTGTTGAGGAGAAAGAGGAATATATTTCTATCAGCAGGAACACAGCTTCGATATATTCAGCATCTGAAAAGACTGTTATTCTCTTGAAATCTACCTATACACACAACAACTTAGTTCAAGTAGCAGCAGCCAGTGCACCCAGGGGAGTTCCACTCTTTGCCACAGAGCAGGAGAGTGAACACTGCGGTTTGGAAGCAATGTGGGAGATAAAAGCTGTTCCTGTCAGTTTAGGGAAGGAATAAATAAGCAATGGTTTTAAAGGACGCTGCTCAACAATCCTGCGATCCCAACACCTAACCCCAAGAGAGGCTGATCACCGGTGACTGTGGCTTAGGAAAATAGAGATCACATGACTAAATACTACCCAAGGCTTCTGCCCATGCAGTGGATGTGCCCGTTGAAGCACACCGTCTGTGATTCCCGGTGCCTGCCCGTGAGAAAAATAAATAAATAAATGAAAATAAAACACACCGTTTGTATGACCAGAGTGCCTAGAATACATAGGTTTTTCACCACTGGGAATGGTCCTTCCACCAATATAACAAATCAAAGCCGTCATCCTTTTTACAATTCTTATGGGTATTTGTGGGTAGTTTACACTTTTGCATTATTCATCAGGAGAATTTGCTCTTTTGCTTAGTATAAATACAATATACATTTTTGTATGTGTGCATAATTTTAATTCTTTTTTACTTTGGAACAATTTTAGATTGTCAGAAATATTTAGAGAGAGTTTCCATATAAACTTCTCTCAGTTTCTCTTAATATTAACCTCTTATATAACCAGGGTATCTTTGTCAGAACTAAGAAATTAACATTGGTATATTACCATTGACTAAACTGCAGACTTTATTTGGATTTTACTAGTTTTTCCACTAACATATTTTTACTGTTCCAGGATCCAATCCTGAATACCACAATGCATTTAGTTTACATCTTCTTTAAAAAGAAATACATTGCACCACTTTAAGAAATAACTTACGAAATAATCAGTGATATTGAGTTTTTGCCATCAGTTATAATTTTTGTATAAAACTACATCTTCATTATTTGCACACTTTCATTTCAGAGCAAAATAAACAATAACAACAAAAACTCACAAAAACAATAACAACAACAAAAACACACAACATCCAACCTCATTGTCAAATGGGATGGGACTTTTTGCCCTTGAGTCCTGCCTTAGACACAGGACAGAAAAGGTGGGGAGGGAACCCCACTAGACCTCAGTAGAAGGAGCTAGGTGGGACAGGGCCACTCAGGTTCAGGGAAACACTATAAAGTGTGTACAATGTTTGTGGGTAGAAACACCTAATCTACTTCTTCCTTATGAGATGATCTTTGCCATCCTCAAGGGGAGGGATCTCATCAAGAACATCAACATTGGATTCCTCTGTTGTCACTTTATCTTCATCAATCCCTAAGCCAGCTTGATCCTGTAGTACATGCTTTTTGAGTGGTTCTGGGGATTCTCAAGGGGGAAGCCAGAGGAGAGCAACACAGTTTCAAACACCAGCACCACCAAGCCCTTGACTGCCTTGCTGTTCTTATCTACCTCGGCCTTCTGCTGCTGTGTCTCCACAAGGAGGTGGTCAGGGTTGATCGCCAGGTGCTTTTTGATCATCAGGTATCCCATCATAGATTTGTCCTGATGTGCCTGGGCTTTCATGATCCACTCCATTTTGGCTGCCCAGCCATACATTGCTAGTTACATCACAGAAGGGTAAAGACACAAGTCTGTTGGAGATCGAAGATTTCCTTCATAAGCTTGCAGAGGTTCTCAACCTTGGCCTTGCTCTCCTTCATTTTCTTCTCTTCCTTATCCTCAGGTAGCTCCAAGCCCTCCTTCATAACCGAGTCCAGGCTCTATCCATCAAATTCCTTGAGCTGTTGCACACAATATTCATTAATAGGCTCAGTCATATAGACCACGTCAGAGTCCCACTTCTTCATTCACTCCACAAAAGCAGAATTGTCACCTCCTCTTTGCTCTCACCAGTGATATGATAGATGAACTTCTAGGTCTCATTCATGTGAAAGCCATTCAGAAAGAGAAGCCACTTCATCTCCAGACTGGGAGGTGTGATAGCACAGCAGCATAGAAAGGTATTGCTGGTTAGTGGAGTCCTCGTGGATTCCAAGCTTCAGGTTTTTAGAGAATGCTTTTTCAGAATTTCTTATAGTTCTCCTTGTCTTCTGACAGCACAGAGAAGAGATCAAGATACTTCTTGGCAATGTTTTTGCAAATGACCTTCAAAATTTTGCTCTGCTGCAATATTCCTCATGAGATATTCAGGGTCAGGTCCTCAGAGATGACTTCATCATAACTGAAGTTGAGGTGCTCTGTTTCAATTCATTACCACATCCATGATGAACACACAACAAACATAAAGTTTAATATTGTGTTTTGCCTTCGTGCTCTCGAAGAGGTCAAAGAGAGCTCAGTGGGCTGATCTTCCACAGAGAAGTGCTTGATTGCCAAGTGTTCTTTCCAATCAGTGGTAAGGCTTTTGTTGAATTTTCCATATTCCTTGTGGGTGATGTCATCAGGGTTTCTGATTCAAATGGGCTTGGTCATGTTCAGTTCCTCTTGATTGTTTCTCCTTGATATCCTTGGTTTTATTTATTTTTTTCTCCTTACCACTATCATTCTCTTCATGTGAGTCCACATCTTTAGTCTGAGGCTTCTCTTCATCATCCTTATCTTTTCCTTTCTCCCCTCTCTTTCTTTATCTCATCATCACTGATTTCCTTCTCTCATTCCTTTTCCAAATAGAGGGTGATGGGGTAGCCTATGAATTGTGAGTGCTTCTTCACCACTTCTTTGACCCACCTGTCATTTTAGAGTTCTGTCATTCTTGCTGTTTAAGTTGCAAGATCATTTTGGTACTCCAGTCAATAGGCTCCCACTGTCAGCACAAATAGTGAAAGAACCACCAGGGGAAGACTCCCAGGCATACTGCTTGTCATTATTGTGCTTTATGATCATAACTACTTTCTCTGTCACAAGTAGGCAGTAGAAGCCAACACCAAATTGCCCAATCATGGAGATGTCTATGCCAGTCTGCAGGGCCTCCATAAATGCTCTGGTACCAGACTTGGCAGTGTTTCCCAAATTATTTATGAGGTCAGCCTTGGTCATGCCAATGCACATATCCACCAAAGTCAGGGTACATTCCTGAGGGTCAGAGATGATGTCAATTTTCAGCTCTTTACCACTGTCCAACTTAGAGGGGTCCATCAGGCTATCATGGTGAATCTTGTCCACAGCTTCAGAAGCACTAGAAATCAACTTTGGAAGGAAAATTTCCTCGTTGAATAGAAGGCACTGATGATAACAGACATAACTTGGACCATCTTTGCCTGGAAGGTGAAAGTCTCCACCTTCTCTCCTTGATGTACTTCCTCAGGCCTCTTGAAGGGAATGAGCTACAAGTACCAGAGAGCACGGCTAACAAAGTATGGGTCTATCTTTCATATGGCAGAAAGGGTGAGTGGGTGTGACTTAAGAGACAATAAGTTATTTTTTAAGTTTGTTATTCCCACTGCCGCTATTGTGGTTAAATGTCCATTTTAGGCAAACAATAAAAGATAAAAGGCAAGATTACCTAAATTACCAGATCTTTTCCCAAATCATTTTGTCTTTCTAGCCTAGATACATATGGTTCTTCCCAGTCAATTCAGTATGTAAAAAAAAGAAGCCCCACAAATCTATGAAATTCTAAAGTTTTAGAAAGAAAATCCATAAAAGGAAAATATACAGTATATCTCATCTGCAAGGAAGTGTTAAATATATTTGGCTATGAGTAACTGAATATCTAAATTCAGAATCTTATACAAATAGGGATTGATGTTTCCCTTTCCCTCTTTCCCCACAAAAAAAATCCTATAATTATAGAGCTTCTGTAATTAGGCCAGCAACTCAGATTGTTAATGCTGACATTACTGAGTCTCTTGGCCTTTTTCTCTCTTGTATTTCTTTCATACAAGATAGCTGCAGAAGATCCTAATATAATGACTGAACAAACAAATGAGAGAGAGAGAAAGAGGGAGGGAGGGAGAAGGAAGGAAGGGACGGGTGACATATAACTCTTTAATCAGGAAATAAAAATTTTCATGTCAGCCCCAAGACTTCCACCTCTAACTTATTTGCCAGAATATATTGCATGACTACTCAACATTGCAGAGGCTGAAAGGGAAAGGGTTTTGCTTTTCCAGCTCCAGCAGTGGAGGCAGATAATGAAAACAAAATAAGAAAATGACTATTGAATTAGCCAGTCAACCTCGTCTGCCAAAATAGAAAAAGATTGTCTTTTTTCATAACAAAAGAATGTTAAATCTTCTACCTGTAATAATGAAATGTAATACATTCTAAGATTATTCATGATTGGATAGGCATAGTTGTCATCATTCTATGGTAATATCCCAAATCAAAGGACTCCAAACTCTCAATAGCTTAATAGATATCAATCCTATTGGATTTTACTTCAGGGCTTCCTTTACTCAAGATATTTCTGTGAATATCCATCTGTTATTTACTAAACCAAATAACCCCTCAAATTAACCAAGTCACATTACATAAATTCACATTCTCTTTAGGAAATATTAAGTTAGGGTGAGATAGGCATGAATGCACAAATAATCAAATACACATTTGGCATTTGGGATTTAAAAACCCTCAATATTAAATGTGAGTATTTTTAAAACATATTTTTAGAATTGACTACTTTTAATGATTTCTCATTTTTTTCTGTTAGTGGAAAATGCCATCTAGACACTTTGAAGTAGATTCAAGGTAATCCAAATTTTTTTTACAGCCAAATAAATTGTTTCTATTCAGTTCAGTCAAATTGAAAATACTCTCGGATTTTAGCACATAAGCCTCTCCACCACACACACACACACACACACCTATCCTGTGTGTCAGTGTGCCCACAGACATGCAACCATGGAAGAGGCAGGTGAGTGTGCTTAGCAAGCAAGGCCCCTATCGATGATTGGGAATCTGTGTGTCTCATTTGTACTGACCCTTTACTGGAGCAGTAGGTAGCTTTTGTTTCATTTGGTTAAATATTTATCTGAATGGGTAAGAATGGGCTTTAACAGTTTGCCACATCTGGTGAGTACACATCTGCCCATGATGCCCAAATTTCTGACAAGATTTCTCTTAAAGCTCCACTGTGTTTTTGAGGGTTCATGATAAGTAAATTGCAAACAGAAAAACTCCAACATATTGGAAAATTTAGAGATAGAAGAAAACATAAAGATTTTTTAGGTTGATTCCCTCATTTTATATTTCATATCACTTTCTATTCACCAATTGTTCATTCGTTCAACAAATTTTCTAAGCATCTAACATATGTTCCAAAAATGTAAGGAAAAAATGATAAGCAAATTATTAGGAGACTGTATGGTAAACACTAAAATGAACCTGTGTTCATTTAGACATGGTAATGGCACATTGTATATTCTAATGCCTCTCTCTTATGAACCAAATTCAAGAGAAAGAAGTACGCAAGAAAAAAACAAATTACATTAATTTTTTCTATGAATGACGGAATATAACTTTACAGTGTTCACACATGGATATTGAGAGGGCCTTAATATGGAATAAAATGTTCAGTTTGAAGTGATTTGGTTCCCTGAATAAGCCTTAGAAGAGACTTGATTTAGATTTACTTCAGAATCTTTGATTTTCAGGTTTAGGCACTATGATTCTTATTTACCAAAGCAAGCCCCCAAGTGACAAATTAGTATTCTGTTCAATTTTAGAGACCTTTTGTCTTTAGGTCTTCTTTAGCTGATATGTAGGATGTCTATAATTTTGGTACTCCTCTGTTTTAGTTTGCTAATGCTGCTGGAATGCAATTCAACAAAATCCCCCTTTTGTAATGGGCATTTATTTAGTTACAAACTAACAGTTCTTCAGAGAAAAGGCTCTTGGCTTTCCTCTGGCTTTCTCTGTCACATGAGAAGGCACATGGCAACATTTGCTGACCCTCTCTGCAAGCTTCTGGGTTTAAATGGTTTTCCCAGGAGTGTTTACTTTCTGCATCTCTAAAAGTCTGGGTCTGAGCCAGCTCTGAGCTGTGGTGTGCTGGGTTGCTGAGCTCTGCTACGCTATACTGAGCTGTTTCTCTTTCTTCTGACCGCTCCTTTTAAAGGACTTGTAGGAATTGTGTAAGGCCCTTCCCTTCACCTACAGAGGATGTAATCAGCCATAGATGAATTTCACATGCTGATGATTTAAGTCCACAGCAACAGAACAACTGGACACCATCACCTGGCCAAGGTGACACCTGAACCTAACTATCACATCATCCAATTAATTAATATAATATATGGAGTAAGATCCAAATGATTCCAGCAGTGCCATTGTGTTTAGAAATCTTAGAAACTAGTGGAAACTTTTCAGTACCCACAGGTGGTTAAAAAGATTTTGTAACTTAATAGATATTAAGAGACGAGTTATGAAGGAAAATATTTTTAATTGAAATCAAAAGTTTCACTTTTAGGCTTATCCTTTCTGCTTCTTATAATAAAATCCTTTAGTAATGTCTCACAGTGTGTAATTTGTTATGGTGAAGATGCAAAGTAGAAATAAGTTGGGAATGAAACCATTGTTGAAGGGGCTTGTATTAGTTAGGGTTCTCTGGAGAAACAGAATCAACAGGAAACACTCATAAATACAAAATTTATAAAACTGTCTCATGTAATCATGGGAACACAGAGTCCAAAATCTGTAGGGCAGGCTGTGAAGCCAACGATTCCTATGGAAGGTCTGGACAAACTCCACAGGAGAGGCTTACCAGCTGAAGCAGGAAGAGAGCCTGTCTCTTCTGAATCCTCCTTAAAAGGCCTCCAGTGATGAGATTAAGCATCACTCATTTCAGAAGACACTCCCCTTGGCTGATTACAAATGGAATCAGCTGTGGATGCAGCTGACGTGATCATGATTTAATTCTATGCAATGTCCTCATCGCAACAGGCAGGCCAGCACTTGCCCAACCAGACAAACAGGTACCACCACTTGGCCAAGTTGACACATGAACCTGACCATGACAGGGCTTACCTAGTGTACCAAAATTTTTTCAAAACCATTCATTGAACTACATTTGTGATAAAATATTGCCAATTGTTTTTAGGTCTGAAAACACCTATTGTTGAATATACTATCCTAAATCACTGTGAACTAGTCCTTTCTCTATATTCCCTCCATTGCCACCTGGGACCCAAGGACTTCAGTCATTATAAGAGTTATGTGAGAGTCCTGATAGCCATTCTCATGGACAATTACTTGACTAATTTAACATAAAAGAAAATCAAACTTCTTTCTCAAGAATTCTGAAGTTATTTTCAGAATCTGGCAGGATAAGCACTTATTGAGCACCAACTATCTGTCTGATGCTAAATTGAGAAATATAGACATTGAATAGCTAAATCAGACATGACTCTTTAGAAGAGTGGTTTGAATTGTATCAGGCATAAGAATTACTTGGGGATGCTTACAAGCAAGGTAGATTCTGCCCTCCCCACTAAGAGTTTCTGATTCAGCAGATATGGGTAAGTGACCAGAAATTAGCATTCAAACAATTATCCTAGGCAATTCTCATTCCAGCATTCCATGGACCATGCTTTGATAATCACTGATCTAAAAGGAGGAATAACATATATATTAATAATAATGAAAACACAATGTAAACTAGAATGTAAAACTATGCATGGTCAGTAATCTGATTAATGGAAAAGTTGTAGACTGTGGTGTCACAGGCAGACATATAAATCCTGACTATCTCTTACAACCTATATCACCTCAGGGCTGATATTTACCTTCTCCAACTTTTAATTCACTTACCTAATAATGTAGGGAATGATGATTACTTAGGATTACTCTGAGAAAGTGGACATCAAGTGCCTCACAGATGGCAAAGTCTAACTCTCCCTTTTAAATTACTCCCTTATAATAGTAGAGGAAATGAAGTACTAGTGAGTCAGAAACTATGGAAATCACATTTCTTATTATGGTTTCAGCTATCCCTAGAGGCCAAGTGATTCTGGAGACACAGAGAATAAAATTTCTGTATGTTTACAGTGGAAGTTAACCAATCTGGACTAATTGATACTCCTTTTGCCTTGCTACATGATTTTAAGAATCTAAAACAGAAACCGACAGGTAAAGGGACAACAAGTTATCTTATTAAAATATACTGAAACATAACAGCAAGTCCTTATAGTAATAGGGCAAACCGCCATCTTCTAGGAATTGTAATAGGTACAAATTGGATGATAAGCACTAGGGAATGTGATAAATTTAATCAAGGGCAACACGAGATTTCAGAAAGTAAAATGGCACCTCTGGAAATATAGATATGTAAAAGTTAAACTAGATCAATGTCTCATAACCTGAATCAATACGCAATTTAAAACTATCCAAATATTTTCTCCCTTAAAGTAAGAAAGAGGCAGAGGGGAGCATAGCTGAATGCCAGCAGCTATTTCTAAGGTGAAGTTTTTTAAATATAAGGTCAGTGAGGGAAGGTCAAAGCATCTTGTCAAGTAGAATACATTGGATTTAATTATTTATATTAAAAGCCACAAGGAGCATTTGTATTTTGGAAAATATGTTGAAAAATATCCTTGCTTTTTTTTCAATGAATTTAGTACCAGATATAGATTTCAAAAAAACAGCTCAATACAAAAGTGAGAAAGCAAAAGACACAATTCCATTTCAAAGTGACTAAACAGTTAGACCAGGAAAAATTTGCCATAACTGGACTTAGAAATGTGGAGGAAATAATAATACACCTCTAAATATGTGAAAAGGAAGCTGCTAAATGGGAAAGTTTATACTTCACATATACCTGGATCCTCAAAAAAGTAATGTGATTTCACTCACCATTGATAGACGACAATGCAAAATACTTAAGTACAGAAACATCTGGAGTTGATTATACTGTCCAGGTTGCTGCTATTTAGGTTGTGAAGTTGAAATAGGCATCTCAACAAATTAGCAGATTTGTGAGCATTCCCTTAGGACTTATTAGCTTGTTAATTCAATAGACTTATTATCTTTGAAACCAGAAAAGCCATGAAGTTATTAAAGAAATAAGCATCCATTCTAAACTATAAATTCTGTGTGACTTTTTGTGAATGGTGACAGCATGCTAAAGATACTTTTTCATATGCCTTGCATCATGGGATGGAAATCCATCAACGAATCTGAAAGTTCTAGAAGTTGCACTGCTTACAGCTTTGGGATTCCACCTTCCCTTAATACATTCAGCTGAAAAACCTATACAGCTTCATTCCTACGGCTTTACATATTTGATGGCAAAATCACAGCTCTGCAACTCATGTCTCTACTCATGTACTAAAAGCAGACATAGGGAACAGTTTTTACCTAATCAAACATAAAATGGAACTCTGTTGAAATTCACCCATAGTGAAATTCACCCAGTAATCATGTGGGATTCACGAGCAGGAACCTTTTTGTAAAATATATCCACTGGTGACAGTTTAGCTTGTTACATTAGAAATAATCTCCTGGTGAAGCCACTAAGTGAATTATTACCTTGAACCATGACCAAGTCATAACACAATATGCCCTTATGCTGAATAGCTACACAGACATATTGCTGAGATAAAAGAGACTGCCATGGTGCAAAGTTAGAAGATGGTCTGATACTGCTGAAATCTAGGAATGCTGCTTTTTTTTTTTTTTACATGATACCTGGGAAATACCTAAATATGGAAAGTTTCCCCAAAACATGGTACTTTGAACCAATTATTTTTTGCTAAAGGAGGCCCAACATTGGTGATGATGTCATGAGGCCTAAAAACTTTTAGCTATTGGAAGATCTGAAATCTGCACAAAAATGATGTTAGAAGGTATTGTCTGTAGAACATCTGACAACTGTTCAGTCTTCATCAGTGGGAAAGAATGTCCTGAGAATAATTTGTCTCCATCGGTCCTTCATGTTTAATATACTAAAAATGGGTTTATGACCCCAACGTAAGAGAAGGATTTGAGAAGGAAAGAGACAGTTTGTGCACCATTTGTTTTTAAAACTCAAAGCTTTTAAAATGAGAACAACTTGACAAAATACCTGCCAAGGAATTTTGAGACCATTAAGGCAAAATATAATTAAAAACAAGAAAAGAGCACAATAACCCCTCTTCACTATGCGTAGTTAAGGGCGAAGAAACAGCTCTTAAAGATGATCATCTAGGCACAACATTGTTTCTCCTGTTTACAACTGGGTTATTGGAGCAATTGTCAACACTGTTCAGAGAAACGATGAAAATGAAAGTCTGTTGGAGAAAATGTGATTGAGACCTCAGCTTAAAGAATGCTTCAGTTTTCTTAAACATCACTCTAAAATGAAAATTAACAAAGACAGAGTTGGAAAAAAAGACTCTACCTTCATCTACAGTGTTTATTCTTTGTCTAAAGAAGTGTGATCTGTGAATAATTTTATGCAAAATATTCAGAGTACTTTCATAAACATTACTCTGTCTAAATCATTTAGAGTAATCTTTGAAGATTAAAAAATATGCATGATATTATCTAAACTTTGAAATATTAGACAAAAAAGCAGGTTGCCTGACCTTGTTGGCATTATCTTGCTGATCAGTCTATGTACTGCATTTCCATTTGGCTGAGTGTCTCTAGGACATAAATCAAAGCACAATATTTAACCTTGAAGATAAATACCATATGTTTATAGGATTCTTGATTTGCCAGGCACCTTCGAATAAAAAAAAAGGCAAAGATTATATAAGAATGAATGATCATATTACAAAAGAATTTTATTTTCTTATTTTTACTTTTCTTCTTTGTACTCAATTTTCAAAAATTTCCCCAATGAACCTGTATTACTTTTTCAATTTAAAAAAGAACATAACTTTAAAAAAAAATCAGTGCATATTGCCTGGAACATTATAGGCATTCAATATTTGGTAAACTAGATTATCTGCTACCACTAATATAATACAGATAAAAGCATTTAATAAACCTATTTCTAATGCACCTGTTTAGCATATTTAGCTAAGAGTTATTTCTATTTAGAATATTTTACATTTGATTACCACCAAGGTATTTTCTTGTTAAAGACTGTAAGACAATGTGGTGGAGAGACTCAGCTATATACTAGAAAATTGTTTCCCAACCTGTGTACCATATAACACCAACACTTTGACATTCTCTGAGGAAAAATAAAACACTCTTCAGTTAAATAAAATTTGTTGAAATTTATTTCTAACCTTCTTTTGAAGAATTCAAAATTGGTTTTTGTCTATCCAAGACTCAGAGAAAAACCTTAACTGTTTTGGAGCAATACTTTCCCCAAAATGTATTTTTTCCAATAAGCCATTTTAGATTTGTTGAAAAAATAAGATCCCACAGAATTGGTATTTCGAGACAATACTTAGCAAACACAGACTCTTGAGATGGTGACATTAGGTAAATAAACATTTTTAGACATTTTTTTGAAAAGCAGCAAAAAATAATTCATTTTTCTATGGTCTATCTATAAAAATTAACTAAGAGCATGTACAACAAAATGTTAAATAATTGAGCTACATTTAATACTCTATAAACTTTAATGTGAAATGAACAATTAATTGCATATTTTAGACATTATTCTCAGGCATGTTTGTCAAAGCAACAGCCTAAGTAGACTCCTTTTAATATGCAAAAAACAATCAGCATTGTAGGTTGTGAAGGACTGATTACAAGACCAATGTAGATCTAAAAATTAATTTTACTTCTGAATGACTGGATAGAGCTCATTGTGAGCACAACTTTAGTTAAAATGCAGAGATGACTGAATGGTAGTAAAGGGCCGGTGTTTTTATTCCTAATCGCTGGATAACTATAACCAAGAGCATATGCAATCATTACTGGTGAGCTTGGCATTAAGAGATCAACTTGTTCTGTGAAGTGAACACTTTCAATTTGTTCTAAGTACTCCTGTGATGGGCTGGTATGTGCCAGACTTAGCAGAGGATTCACCCTGATCAATATTACTGGAGCAAGGAGAAGATTGGTCCAGTGATTAATTTCCTGTTAGTCTCATCGGAATAAAATAGCTGAGTATGTTTGTCTCTATAATCCCTTTTCCCAGATGTAATTACAAGTGGAATTGATCAACTCATGTGTTCCTACTGAGGCAGAAGTGGGCATATTAGAACTGCTAGGGTGTGTAATAACTTAGTACAGCTCATCGGTCCTTTGGGCAAAATGGAATTGGATATTAGAATCTTTTTGTAAAACAAAACACTTTTTCTTTTTCGAGTTCCTTCTTTCTTGTCAAGGTTAAAGAACTTCCTCTTCTGGCATCTTTGTAGAGCCTTGTGGGGGGAAAACTAAGAATGAATGTTAGTCAACACCAGGGTAGCTTTGGAAGAACAGTAGGTTTTGAGGACAGGCAGATTTCCTTCAAGATGTTCGAGCTGCTGTCAACTTCACTTCCTGGGGCCTCAATTGTCTCATCTTTATGATGTGGCCAGCAACGGTGAGGCTTGCAGAACTGTCATGAGGAGTGTACACAGGCCATTATTTTGAAGGGCACAGACATGTCCAGAGTTGTAAGCAATTCATACAAACAATTTCTCAAATTTTCCATATTATTCTTGCTGTGGAATTGCTATAGCAAGCCATGGTAGAAGTTTATATTAAATATATATGCGTCACTGAGTAGCTATGAAATTCAAAACCCACAAAATGCCTGTCACAGAAAGCAACCTGTTAAGATAGGCTTGCATTCTCAATGAATAAGGGGAAAATGTCAGTGAGCTGAAATAAAATCTGTTCTTGATGTCCACAAGGAATATACTTAAAAGTATATTCCTGCCTGCATAAATATAGATACTGAAATCACACAAAACTTTACCCAGGAATGTGACTAAACTAAAATATGAAATAAAGAACTAGGTTCAAGTATCTGGGCTAATGAAGCCTTTTTTTTTTTCAATTTAGAAAAGAGATTCAAATATCTTGGTTCACTGAACTGAATTTTAGAAAACTTAAACTTAGGTTGTTTTTCAAATATATATATATATTGCATGTAATACTGCTTTTCACCACTCTGATTAATTATGATGCCACTGTCTATAAATTCCTAAAATACTTGTATTTGTGTATATACCTATTATATGGAGAACTAGCATCCCTTTCTTCCAAAAAGAACTTGAGCTAGTATGGCAGACTGTGCTGTAAATTTTCTGTCAAAAGAGCTTTAATGCCCCAACATCTTCAGCCAATGAGCAGTTCATCACACAATCCTAATACGAGCATGTTCTGCAATGTGTGTTTTGATGCCTTGGTGTTCCTCCTTTCAGCCATTCGTTTCGTACTGGCCAACAGTTGTGCAGATGAGAGGCTATACATACTGCAAAGAAGCGTCATGCTGGATGTTAAAATTCAAGTTTATACAAAAGCTCATAAAGCTCAAAGGAATGATTAATGGAACCGAGTAAAAAAATGCAGTAGGAAATTAGGTAGAAAGTAGAAACTTTGACATTATGAAGGACATCATAAATCTCATCAAAACTTCATAAGAGGCATCAGCAAATATAGGAAGGATATATGGGGTGTGACCTGCAAGGTTTTAAGGAATCAAAAGAGAATGACAGAAAGATTGGCAACAGAGGAAGAAAGCACCCTTAATGTGGGCTGTTATTAGAATGACCCTCTAAAGCTCTGATTCTGATTTATTTAAAATCTCCATTTCTGGTTCTCTCTCTCTCTCTCTCTCTCTCTCTCTCTCTCTCTCTCTCTCTCTCTCTTTATTACCTTCTCTCCCTCCATACACACACACCCATTTCCATCAGCTTTTCAAGAAATGTATACAATTATTGTTTAGCTGCATTCTTATTATTTTTTACTTTGTTATCAAACAAAATTGCTTTTATAAAAACGATGTGTGTTATTTCTAGTTGTCTCTTATTTGAAAGCTTTTCTTTACAAACAAAATTATATAAAGCCATGAATCCATTTTCATATTATGAATTCCCTGGTAATTATCCAGCCACTTCTATTCTTTTGACTAAAGGTACACAGTCATGATCAATTATTTTTTCTTCTTGGTCCCACAACTAACAAGTGACAGCTTTCTTCTAAATCTGAAAATGTGAAAATTGGTTTTAAGAAAAAAAAAAAACATTTTTGACCTAAGATAATTTCCCTATCTGAGATGCATAAAATTATTTGCTCTCAATTGTGGTTTTGAGCTCTTTCATTTTCTTTTGAGAACAACTGCATATTTCTTGGCATATTTTCTTTTTGTACACTGGAAATGACTTTTATAAATAAAGCCGATAGTGGTTATATCAGTTAGGATACCTTCCAATGCTAGTGACAAAAAAACCAAAAGACAAAAAACACCAAAACTGGCTTATGATAAATTTATGCACATAACTGAGAAGTCCAGAGAAAGGACTAAGTAGAGTTGTGATTTATGATAGAAGCTCAACTGATTTCCCCAGAACTTGGTTCCTCCCTCTCCATCTCTTATCTTTGTGACTTCTGAGATGTCTCACTTCTCAGACAAGTAGTAAGACAATCTCAGCACCTCTAAATTTTACATTTGCTCAAATTTTCCAATTTCTTCATCAAAGCCCTTGTTAACTCTGAATGGACTGATTGGAATGGCTTTAGCCTATTGCTGTGGTCAGCAGTTGGACTGCACTGATCTTTCAGGTCTTCGTGGCATGTCTGAGCCCTGTAAGTGGAGGTGAAATTAGCTTTTATTCAAAGTCCAAACACTGAAGCTACTGTGCAGAAATAGTTAACCCAATACTAATACCAAATAATAAAGAGAATAAAAATGGATGCTAAGTGATCCATACAAAAAGCAAATATTACTCTGGTCCAAATCTCATTTTACCAAAAATATCTTTTCAAGTAAATAGTTTCATTCTTCTGATTCACCCCTTTTCCTGGGTATTTCTCCTTTGTTAATGTCCCGATTTTCAGGGTAAACTGCCAGCATTTAGAAGGGGCTGGAAACCATATGATGATGAATCTGAAAGGCAGTAGAATGAGGCAGGAGGATCTCCCCAATGGACCAGAACTATCTGATGGCAGACATTGATTAAGAGTTGTTTGAGTTAACAACAAGCCCTTTGCCTGGAAGTCTTGCCCTAAGGTTTCAGATTAGATGCTAATGGCTTCTGCACAAGCAAGGGCTTTGCCTCTTCCCTAATGGATGATGGTCTGCCCCAAAGGCTTTATTGACTTTAAGATAATATTGATTATGAAACATAGCATTATTTTATATACCACTGGGAAAGAAAAAAGCACCCAATTAAACTATGACACAGTATTCATTATGAGATGCTTCTAGATATGAGAGATGCTAGAGTGGAAGCAAAATGCACTTCTTAAAGTTGATGCCATATGAAATAAATAAATTTACATTGGGCCATAGAGTGTAATTGTTTAGGGCATACATTTTGGAGTCAGACAAACCTAGATTGCAGACCCAGTGCTTCATATACTAGCTGTCTGACTTTGTCAAATCGCTTTTCTGTTTCCTCATATGTAAAAATATAAATGGAATGCCAATAATGTTAATGAAATAAATTCTGAAGAATTTTAACTAGGTAACCCATGGAAAGCTCTTCACTCACAACTGCTGTTTAGTAAGCATTAAATAATGCCAATTCTAACTTTTTATTCTAATTATTTTGGGATATATACTGATAAAAGCTAAACTTTTCATGCAGTTTAGGATCTCACAGCTTTATTAAGCGATTAATGAATTTGGCAGCTTCCCACTCAGAAAGTAAAGGCCAGTTTACCCATTTGGAAAGGGGAAGCTCATATAGGGCTAATGGGGAAGAGAGTGAGGAAATGTTCAGATTGGCTGACATCAAGTTTCCATTGAACAAAAGGGGGGGAGGGGTGTTACAAAGCGGAGAGCAGATGGACATTGATTAGTATGGTATGATTTTCCATTCTGATAAGCTCTCTCTATCTGACAAAAACTACTTTTATTACCAGGTGTTGCTTATCAGCGACCATTTAGGATGTGTTGCATTCATTCTCTGTCTCTCCCTCTCCCTCCCTCCTTCCTTCTCTCTTTCTCTCTCTCTGAAAACCCCTGCTGCAGGTCAATTTTTTTGTCCTCTGGACAAATCCTCAGAAAGGAGTCTTCTCCCAGCAATGCCCAATGCAGGTATCCATTTTATTTTACTTAACAATGCAAACAGTCTAAATAGATTTAAAAATATATAGATATTCAAACTCATATGGATCCACCCTTTGGAGTGCTCACCTTCCTACCTACAGTTTCTCTGGATCATTGTGCCAAAAGCGGAACTGAGCTGCCAGATGTCGAATGTAACTAATTAGAAACAACAGGCCAAAATGGAAATAGCAGTAAAGCTTTTCATCATGTACTGTAATGGTATAAACAAGAGGTCAAACCTAGAGAAACGCGCTAGCTCCCTGCTGTTCTGTCTTCCCCCAAGGAATGGTGCCACTGTAGAAGGTCAGATGGATCCATGCAGGGATGGGTCTTTGTGGTCTCACTCACAAGGGAACCACAAACAGAATGTTCCCTCTTGATGGACCTGGGGGCTGCGGGGACAGGAGTACAGGGACTAGGACTGGAAAAGTCCTGAGTCTTCAAGTTCTTCCCTTCCTGAGCAGCCACTTTAGGAAGGCTGAGGGTTAGGAAGGGGGATTTGGGCAAGAGCATGACCGCAGCTGGGAAGGAGGAAGGCTGAGTCCTTGGCTGCACCTCCCTTCAGAGGCCACATGCTCTACTGTACCATGTCCGGGCCAGAGGCTGTGAGGCTTGTCAAACCTGTGGTCATACCTGACAGATCATACATACATTTGGGCCAAAAGCCCAAATCCTCAATTATTTAAGCACCTTTCTGTAAGAAAGGGTTACCAGAAGCCATTATGCATAAACTGGTCACTGTTCTCCAATCCAGAAATGTTGCTAGTCATACTGTCCTCTTCCTGGAATCACCCTTCCACCCTCATAGCTGCCTTTTCCACACAAGCCTTATTTTTCCATGCTTTCTTCAGATTTCCCTGCTTCCTCATCCTCATTCCTAAACTGATATTCACAAATACTCTGTGTCATCCCTTTGTGCTATATGGGAAGATTGCACCAGCCTGCCCTCTTGACATCAGACATGCCTAAGTATGATTTTGATCAAGAAAATGGGAATGGAAGGTTAATTCTGGGCAGAGTTTTAAGTAATGGCCAGGGAGAAACTCTCCATGCCCCTGTTCTTGCCATTGTAACTATGGAAACGCATAGAAACAGAATTTCTTTCAGTGTTGATCCATGAGTGAATACATTAAGCCAAGCCTTCCTGCACTGATCATAGCTTGGGAACGTGAAATATAATTTTGTAATATTAGGTCTTTGTAATTTGAGAGGTTGTTTCTCACCACAAAAAACCTAGGCCAGTAGATCTCGTCCAGGGCAAATATGCTACCTGTAGGGTATTTGGTGTTGTCTGGAGACATTTTTGGTTGTCACTAATTGGGTTGGAGGAGGATGGTGCTGGCATCTAGTGAGTAGAGGCCAGGGATGCTGCCAAGTATCCTACAATGCACAGACAGCTCCATGCAACAGAGAAATATCTGGCTCAAAATACCTAAAGTACTAAAGCTGAGCAACCTTGATCTAGGCTATGCTTTTCATCTGAAATGAGCCATTTCTGTCATTAATTCATAGATTTGTACTTATATACTATTAATAAATCAATGTTCTTTGATTGAAAGGCAAACCAATAAATTTCTTTCAGATATTTCGGATAAAATACCTCAAATAATTTAAAAATTGTGACTGTGTATGCTTTTGAGAAGCACAGATATATTTATTTAGAAAGTTTGTGCTGAGGAAATTTTAGAGACCCACAATAAAGTCAAGTTAATATAGATGCTGAGCTGTAGACTCTGTTACACTTCAGGGAACTACACTGGAAACATAATTTACGAAACGCTGGTCATGTGCAGTTTATAAAAATCACAACTAAACTGAATTAAAGTAAATGCATTTAACAGTGTTATATGGTGGCCTTCCTCCACTTAATTTCTGTGAAATACTTTTCAGCTATATGGTACAGCAATATCTAGAACTAACGTGATTAGGTTAAATCTCTCTAGGCTTTGAGGTATTTTCTTGTTTGAAATATCCAGTTTGTCTTCTGAGATTAATGAAAAAGGAGTTGGTTTTTTTCTGTTACTATAATTTATCTACAGTTTCAGGCATAGCAAAATAAGCTATTATGTGAAGACATTTCAGCTGATATTTACTCTTCAAAAGCACTTTTTAGGCATAAGGGGGAATTTTCTGAGTGTCTAGCATTTAAGCAGCTCTACAGCAGACACATAGAGTTTCACTTTCCCATGGCAGAAGTAGGTAAGAAGGAAAGTAGCTGCAAAAAAGAGGCTTCACTTAGGGCCCCCCCACATGACCCTAATTTAATGTGTGTTTTATATTTGTCCATGAGCATATATGTTTAAGAGTTTGAGAATGTGCCATGTCGGAAATCATAGCAAATGTCTAGCAATAACAGTATTTGCTCCAAAAGTGCAGCCTATTCATTATTATATTATTACTTCTTCCGGTAAACTCTTTCCTCAATTTGTTCAATTCCACAATTGTTCTAGCTAGCCACAGATGCAAGGCACATAGGTACCTGTAAATTTTCCAGTTGCCACATGGAAAAGTAAAACGAAACCAGTGAATTAATTTAAATAACATGTTTTATTTAACCTAATACATCACAAATATTATCATTTCAACATGGAGTCAATATTTTAAAATTACTGAGAATTTTACATTCTTTTTTCCTACTAAGTCTGAAATCTGGTGTGTTTTTTAACTATAGCACAGCTCAAATCAAGCCAGCCATAGTTCAAACACTCAACAGCAATATGTGGTTTTGGACTACTGTACTGGAAATACAAATCTTGAAGAATTGTTAAGGAAATTTGCTTATCTGGCTAAAAGAAGGAAGACCTTCAAACATAGGAAATATTAGGAAGTGGAGATGAAACAAAATATATTGTGTTGTTTTAAAGGACAGACCTAGGTCCAATTATTTGATGGATATCATTTGGACTTAAAATAATAGTTAAATAAAGGTTTAGCTGTTTGTGGGAAATTTAAATACATGTTATTTGGTTTATAGCTGAAGAAACATTCTTATTTTCCCCTGATTGTCATTAGCATCATTTTCTTAAATTCAGTATATATCGTCTTTAATCCCCTTATTCAGACAGCAGGTGAGCCCATATTCATAAGAATATTATTGACCTTTGTTTTGCCTTCATTATCATCCCTGTGGAGTGTTGTAATTGTCTTCCTTTAATCTATCAGCTCAATCTGCAAGGTGCTGGCATCACCTCCAGCAGTTTGGGAACAGATAATTCCTCTTAAAAAATCTCCTAGACTCGTCCATTCCTTCTTTTTCCCTTGGAAAATTTAACCTGCACGCTGTCTCCAAAACTAGCCATGAATTTCCCATCTGCTAGCGCTCTGTCTGCTACCTTCATCCTGTGGATAACGTATAACACATGAAGTCATAAGTCTAAATGTGATCATTTGTCCTCAATTTGAACAGAGAACAGTTAGATTGAAAAGTAGCAAACTTTGTGAGACAATGAAATGAATTGTTTCGAGATTCATCACCAAACATATGAAGCAAATCATTTGATTACAAGTACTCAAGCTAAGGTATTCTCCTGCCTGACTTTGAAAATGCCGTTGCGCTAGTTCTTTGTTTTACTTAAGATTTTTTTACTACTGAAATGCTGAGTCAAATTATTAAAAAGACTTTTATGCTCTACATTTGTATTTGTTCACATTTCAAATGTTTTAGAAAGAATGCTTCTTTGCAAATATCCATATATCCATGTTACGTATGTATCATTCATTCATAACTCTGAGGATGTAACAGAGACCTCTGAAACATCAATCCAATTACATCCCTCCAACAAACACTTATCTGATGATAAACTTTCAGCATGTGCTTATTATGTAAAAAGAGGTTTATAATGATGACTATATTTTATTTCCGTTCAGAGTCCTAAAATATAATGCAGAGCCAAATGGCAATGTAGACTTAAGAGAATATCACTTCTGTTTTGCACTTGAGATAACCTTATCAGACAAATTCACAACAAGACATTAAAGTGCAATAGATGAAGACATTTTCTGCAACTAAACAAATTGCTTTGTATTTCTCTTAAACTCTAGTAATCTGTAATTCATATTAGTAAAATATTTTCTCTAACTCAAAGTCACACTTTACTTTGACAAATTGCCTAGCAGGTGCTTTCTTCATTCTGTGAATAATTATTTCAACTCTAATTTCATTGTTACTTAAATAGGGCAGAGCTTGTTTCATTTTTGTTTTACTATCTCAGAGGAAGAAATGAGTATAATTCCAGTCATTAGCAAGATATGACCTTACATTTTTTTTATGAGATGAAAGGTAAGGTATCCTTAAGGTAGGATTAGGGCTTGGGTGAGTAGAGAATCTTTAAACATTTTGTTCTTCAGTTAGAAAGGAATTAGTCTGTAAATTTAAGATGTATTCAGACTACATTTGTATCTATTCCCCTGTGTTTGAAGCTATTACATACCCCAGAAAAACCATGTCCTTTAATCCTCATTCAGTATTGTTTGGAGAGATCTTTTTATTATTTCCATGGAGATGTGGCCTACCCAATTGTGGATGGTAACTTTTGATTAGATTTTTTCCACGGAGATGTGTCTCTACCCATTCAAGGTGGGGTTGCTTCCTGGAGCCTTTTAAAAGGGAACCATTTTGGAAAAATTCTGAGAACAACAAGAGCCACCAGAACTGAAAGAGCCACCAGAGCCAACAGAGCCCACACAGCCAGAGACCTTTGGAGATGAAGAAGGAAAATGCCCCAGGGGGAGGCTTATGAAATGAGAAGCTGGGAGAAAGCCAGCAGACATCGCCATGTGCTTTTCTAGCTAATAGAGGTGTTCTGGACCCCTTGGCCTTTCTTGAATCAAGGTATCTTTCCTTGAATGGCTTAGTTGGGACATTTTCACTGCCTTAGAACTGTAAACTTGCAACTTAATAAATTCTGCTTTTTAAAAGCCATTACATTTAAGGTATTTTCCATTCCAGCAGCTCATAGACTAGAACATCCCCAGAACAGCATTTCTCACTATGATATTTTTTCACTCTGACTTCTTTATTTTAAAAAAAAGTGACTTAATTCAACCATAATATAACAGGAAATTAAATGAAGGAAAAAATGCAAATGGTTGTTTGGAGTCAAAAGAGATCCTAAAATTTTAAGACACAGTAGAATATGTGTCCTCCTCATTTGAGCCTAAGAGAAACAAGATATGATAATAAAAAAAAAAAAAAAAAAAAAACATGCTATTGTGAATCTGTACCCAGGTTGGATTTCAGAAGAGTCTTTAGGATGTGCTCTACAAAGAAACCCAATTGCCTTGAATAAGCAGGGGGTAGATTTATCTCATTCAGCTAAAAGTCCAGGGCTAGGTTATCTAGCAAATGTATGAGGAGCTGATAATGCCATCATCAAGGATCTTGATTTTATGTCAATCTATCCATTTTTCCTGTGGCACCATTTGTAATGTGTAGATTTCTATCCATGCTTGTTACCGCAGTCATTAATTGGATGATACACTTGCAGGCATCATATGGATGGTCCAAGCAAGAGGAAATTAAAAAGGGGGAAAGATTACAGGATGCGTGCCAGTGGAATCTGCTCCTTTAAAAATCTGCTCCCATTGACTTCTGTATGAATCTTCATGTCCCTATCTGGTTCACACTGGGAGAGGGAGTCCTTTATCTACCCATTTTCTATAACAGGAGAATGCTAGGTGAACGAGGTCACTACATAACAAACAGTCTCAAACTTCAGTGCTTAAAAAGACAATCATTTATTCTTTCTCATGTTTTGGGTGAATGGGAAGGAGTTCCAATCTGGGCCAGGTTCAGCAGATCTCAACTGCACTTCCTCACATGTTGAGGGCCTCGCTCTGCTCCACATGGTCTCTCATTCTCCAGTAAGCTACCCTGGACTTGTTCTTCTGCGAGGGGAAGCAGGACGAGAAAGAGAGAGAAGATGCACAAAAGATTTCTTGATGCCTAGGTTTGGACCTGGTTCATCGTTAACTCTGCCACATATTATAAGCCATGGCAAGTCACAAGGCTAGTCTAGATTCAAGAGGTGGGAACATACTCTTCATTTTTTGAAAAGAGGAGCTACAAAGTATGTTGAAAAGGATTTGGATCAGACAAGGGTCATTTTTGCCATTACTCCACCAGAAAGATGAACAAAGGGCTGAGTGTCAGAAAACCTAGGATCTGGTTAGGACTGTATCACAAACTCATCATATGAACTTAACCGGTTCATATAAACCCAGTCTCATTGCTAGTTCAATGGAAATGATAAGACCTACTTTACCTTATCGTGAGATAGATATGCATAAATGACATAGGGGAAAGTACTTTGAAAAGCTAAAAAAAAAGCATTATAATGATATGTAAGGGCAACTGGCATCCAATTTTGCTTTAGGGTAGGAAGTAGCTATCACATGTGACTACGGAACTAATCAAAAATCCCTATACCATTATATATCTGTTTCTTACCTTCAAATAGCTTACACTTCTATGAAAGGATTTCAATTTCTTTAAGTACATATTTAAACAACTAGAAATGAGTTGTATAGAGTAGTGGTTCTCAAACTTTTACATGGAAAAAGAAATCGATTAGAAGGCTTGTTAAAACACACTTTGCTAGGACCAACAGAGATTCTTATTCAATAGGCCTGGGTTGGACTTGAAAATTTATAATTTTTTGAAAATGCCCAGATATTGCTAAATCTATTATTCTGGGGTCCACACTTTGAGAACCAATTACAGGTTTGTTTTCCTCAGACCACACATTACACACCCGTTGCTCTTTGGGGCAACTCTCATCCATCCTCACTCAGGGATCCAAGATGACAAATTTCCACCGTCAATATCTGGCAGGAAAGAGGCAGATGGAGAATTGCACACAACCTTTATATGTTTATTACTGAGAGTAAATCTGATGTTACTGTTCATATTGCATGGGCCAAAGCAAGTTATAAATCCATAGCTAACAACAAAGGAGTCCCCTACCTTTCTTGTGAAGAGAACTATAAATATTAGTGAAAAGCATTACTATCCACTAGAAAAATTCCAGATCATTAGGTACCTAAATGGTAACAGGAGTGGGGGCAGAGGGAAAAAGTAAAATATTATCTCAAGATTTAGAGTTTGTCTTACTCAAGAAAAGACTGAACCACTTTCTTAGTTTGCCAGGGCTGCTATGACAAATTCCACACATTGGGTTGGCTTAAACCACAGGAATTTATTTGTCTCACAGTTTGGGAGGCTAGAAGTCCAAACGCAAGGTACTGCCAGGCCATGCTTTCTCTCAGCGTCTCTTACATTCTGGTAATAGCTCTCCAACAACTCTCTCTCACATGGCCATCTGTCTCCTCTTGTCTCCTCTCTGGTTCCTACTTCTATGTCCAATTAACTTTGCTTATAAGGATTTCAGGAATATAGGATTAAAGCCCATTATCATTTCGTTTGGACTCATGTTAGCTGATAACATCTTCAAAGTTCCCATGGACAAATAGGTTTGCAATGCAAGTCTTTTGTGTGGTATTTTGTTCAATCCTTAACAATCACTGACAGAAATAAAGATGGGTTGCTTTTAATAGAAAGAGGATAAGTTCAACTTAAGGTATGTTCAGTTTGAAGCAGCAGTATATGGAAAGCTAATTGGAAATGTTCAGTATCCTCTAGGCAGTATAGCCCTACATGGGTTAGGCATAGAAGTATGGACTTGAGAAGCTCAGAAATCGAAAGTATACTCTCAGCAATGGTAATGGATAAAGTGTTTAAATAAGAGAGTATTGAAAAATAAGTGGAAAGAGGGCTGAGAACTGAACTTTGGTGGCTTCCTACAATAAGGGACATTATGGGGGGGGGGGGTAAGAATCAGCAAAGGAGGCCACAAATGAAAAGGTAGAGAAATTCCACAGAAGCCAAGTATGAAAAAAGTTTCAAGAAAGAAGAGTAAGAGCAGTCACTGCTAACTACACAAAAAGGCCAAGAACACTAACAACTGAAAAGCTGTTCTTAATTTGATCAGTTAGTATAAACTAATCATTAGGCCTGCAGTTAAGCTGGGTTGTAACCTATGGAGGGCAGACGTTGCATAAGGGAACTTAACAAAAGATTACAGCTGCTGCCACAATCGGTCAGCTGGCCCTGAGAAAGACAACCTCCCCACCTCCTGAGAGCAGCACCAGGAGTCCACCCCCCACAACCCACCAAGCAGGACAAAAACTTTCCTCATCCCTGCCAATTTTTTTTTCATGCCTACCACCTAAACTCAAATCATAAAAACCCTATCCCCCCACCATTTGGGGTAGTTGCTCCCTCTGACCACTGTCTGGGCGGTTCTGTTTCTTGCTGAAATAAGACTTTACCTGAACTTCTTCACCTCGTCTTTGGTGAGTTAGCCTTACACTAATGACCATTGATAGACATTTCAGTAGATAATTAGAAGGAAAAGACCAGTTTATAGGAAATCAAGAGGTTGAGGGAAAATGTATTCCTTGAGGAGAAAATGACTTCTTGACACGTAGCATACTTCATAGACATGTTCCTAAATGTGAATGAGTTATAAAGTTGAATCAATGTTTAAAAGCTTAAAAGGTGTAATTGAGACCTTTTTAATTAAAGGTGAGTTTATTCTCCCCAAGTTTCTAAATAAAAATGACAACAATGCACCAAGGTTTTATAATTATTGAGTATCTTATAATATCACTATTAAGTAGATAGAAGTTATTTTATTCACTTTTAGAAAGAGACATGCAAAACAGCTCAATAATCTATAGTACCAATTCATTTAAGTCAAACAAGGAATAGCAGACAAAGAAATGAAGGTCTGTGTATTGACTATTAATTTAATATTTAACTAGATTGCCTTGCTTTACCTTAATTCTCATTGCACTATTCATCAGTCAGTTTGTTCTTGCAACAAGCAACCACGAAATCTTAGTGGGTTTCAAAAGTCAACATTGATTCCTCACTTTCGTATCTGTGGTTTGATGGAGGTTGGGCTGACGGAGGCTGATCGGGTCTTGTTTCTAAGCTTCGGGTAGGGTCTAGGTTTGCTCCATAGGTCTCTTCCTCCTCATACCAGTGCCATGTTTCACTCATATTAATGGTAGTAGCATAAAACAGCAAACCCAAATGCACATGTGCAGTCCAAGTATCTGCTTGTGTCATGGCCATTAATTTTCCAGTTCAAGTCACATGAGCAATCCCAACCTCAGTGTGGTAGGGAAGTAATCCACTCGTTGTGGGAAGAACTATAAGGACACATTGAAGAGGGCATGGTCAGTAGTGTGCTGGAGCCAGCTTGTGTGAGCTCATGAGAGCTGTTTCTGCATACCTCTTCACTCCTGCGCATTCAGTGATATCACATTGATAGTGTGATATTGGACATGCTATGTGTCACTTGGTTTGGTTATGCTGTCCAGGTGTTTGGTCAAGCAAATGTTGGCCTAACTGCCACTGTGAAGATATTTCATAGATGGATTTGCCTTTATAATCAGTTGATTGCATCTACAATCAGCAAAGGAGATTATTACCCTGGTGATAGGAGGAGTCTCCTTATCCAGTCATAGGAGGTCTTAAAAGCCAGAACTCAAAAAGAAGAATTTCTGTCTTTACTTAGCCAGGAAATTCAACCACACCTTCATCGTAGCTTCCCTGTTGAATACGGATTTGTGAATGTGAGCTAAATCCTATAATAAATTATATATATATATATATATACACATACACACACACACACACACACACACACACACACACACACACACAATCTTTTTTATTTCCATGGAGAACCCTGACTAATACACTAGGATTATTTATACTAAGCAAATCAGCAAATGCTACACTTCAGGAGTTTTGTTTCTTTGTTTTATGGGACCCAGTTGTTAAACATTTTCCAGCACACCACAAGAGTGTGGGGATAGGTAAAGATTTAGGAATATTAATGCAGTTTATCACACACTACATTACATACTCCAAATTTTCATTCATTCTGTCATTCACTGTCTTTCACTGAGAACATAACTACAGTCCAAATACTGTGCTAACCAGGATTTGAGGATAATAATGAATGTGATGTTAGCTCTGTTCTCATGGTTTTCACTAAAAGGGGAGGGGAATTATATATAGAATTATATATACAAAATGCCAAGTCATTGTAAGGAGTGCTATGTGGTAGGCAATCTGTACAAAATTTTACATAACCACAGAAGAAAGAAAAATAATATTTTGCTGCTCACTCTTCAAAATGATAACAATAGAATAAAATCTAAGGCTGCACGGAAGTCTGAAACAGTTATAGCTAAAAATTAACAGGAATAGGCATTACTATAAGCAGGCGTCCAAATTGCTGTGACCTCTTGCAACTATTCTAACCATCAGTGACTGTAACCAGTCACTACAAAAGGACTAACATCATGGTAACAGGAAAATAGCAAGGAATGGGGTTTTAATTAGACCTTATTAAATAAGTGAATGAATGCTTCTGATTGGATTGGTTTTATATGGTTCATACGATATTTTATCTTAAAACATTTCTACTATCCTTTGTTGGATTGTGTATGCTACAAAATGAGTCTCTCTTACCTATGCTCTCTTTATGCCACAGTTTAACTACAACCACTGTGCAAACGATTCTCAGCCCTGCGCATGAAAATCAGCAAGGGCCAGGAATGCATTCTCTCCCTTGCTTTAAAAGACCCGGTTAGGAGCCAGTTATTTAGGAACTTCAATTTGTCATGTTTGACAACAGTGTAATTGATTGCAATAATAAAACCCTTACCAAAAGCTGAATTACTTTGGGGGAATTTGCCTTGTTTTCTTAAGTGTTTTGCAAGTATGATAAGTAGGTTGTGGTGCTTTTCCTGACATAAGTGCGCGAGAGATATATGATCTCTTTCACTGCACACAGTGACAAAAGATTAAGCCGTTGGGCTACAGGCTACAACAAATTGAACATATTGAATTTCAATTGTGGTCTAATTCAATCTTAGGTTTGTTTCAGTCCATTCAGGTGATACCTTTCTCTGCTTGTGCCATAACTTTATTAACAAAACTGGTCAATGGAAGAGGAATGTGTTTCATTATTTTAATTGGGTATTTACTATTGAAATGCAATAAGCCTTTATTCATTTGCATAAAAGATCACTGGTTGGGATTTCAGTGATCAGTCTCTTGATTGAACTACTTTATAAGAAACATAAAGTAGTTTGTTATAGTACTATAGAACATATAGTAGTTGGTTATAACTTTATTAACCAACATACAGTTTCCTAATGAAACAGTGTCTCATCTCACTTAAAGCCAGTGATTCTATTCAAATTAGGGGAATTAAAAAGATGATTAAATTATGGTGGCATTTTTTTTTTTTATGTTTAGATTTTTCTTAAATATGAAAGATGCCCATATGTTGTTTTCTTGAATTTTAGTGGCATCTTTGAAGTGATAAAATACTACTAATTGGCCTTGAGGGGTAGCTTTATAAATCTGACACAAATTAGCAATTTTCTTAACTGTAAACTTTTTCATTTGTAAATGTCAACAATAATGTATTATACCAAGCCTGACTTGAAAATGATGTTTCCTCAAAAAAAGGCATAAATACAGAGTCTCTCTTAATAATTAAAGAAGTCTAAGCAAATTTTAAAGGTACAATATATAAAATCACAGGGCACATTTTCCAAACCGAATGCTAATAAAAAAGATGCACTGCTTGGCTTCAATAATAGCATTTTCCTACCAACAGCATGCTGATAAGAAAACACTAGGCGATGAAAAGAGTACAGAGAGCTACTTTTTTAAGAAAACATTTTATTATTTTAATTTCGGCAACTACTTAAGCATAAAGAATCACAGCTTACTTTTCAATCTCACATGCACTTGTATCTATGACGTTTGATGGCTTGGCGGTATGTGGATAGCAAAACAGGTTCTTAAACTTAATCCATTCCTTTGAGTGTAGACTCATATATAGAACCTTTTGATGAGGTTTCTCCAGTCAAGATGTGGCCAGCTCAGTCAGGGTAGGTCTTAATCCTACCATTAGAGAACTTATAGGGAAAGTCATAAAGAGAAAAAAAAAAAAAAAAACAGAGACAAGCAGCCAGAAGTTGAAAGTCAATGGAACCCAGAATAGAGTGGAAAAACCAGGAGATGCCACCCTGTACATGGCCATGTGACAGAAAATCCAAGGACAAAAGATTGCCTGCAGCCAGCCCCAGAATGCTTCTGGGAGAAATTAATGCCTTCAAAGTACTTTGAATTTGGACTTCTGATCTCAAAATTGTCAACCAATAGATTTCCAAAGTTTAAGCCAACCCATTGCATGGTACTTATCTTAGCAATAAGGAAACTAAAACAACATGATAGAGTACGGATGAAATTGTGTATTTCAGTATTCACCCCTGATTCCCTGAAATGAGAATCAGAAGTACAGGCAGGGACAGTGAAATCCCTTATTCTGATGTTTGAAATTCATGTTTGTAAGCTTCTGCTAGAGCAACGGGCCAGATGATGTGTTGGTTTCATTCCAAGTCTAATATTTTATGATTCTATAAAATATGCACTTAGGACCCATAAAATGTATTTGAATCCAACCATTCATATATGCTTATAGAATATTCATAGAATTGGAATACTTAGGTAATTATTTATTCCATTAAATCAATTAATCTCTTTAAAAGACTCTTGTGCTATCTGCAGTTAGTAGCAATTTATGAATCAGTGCCAGCCTAGCGGGAGATTTCTAGTCATATATTATAGGGCGCTCTGTTTGAACTTCTTGACTTTATTCCACTTCTTTAATCAGTGACTTTATTTTACACAAAAAAAACACATAAGTGAATGGCATTAAGCTGGGTGATAGAGTTAGTAAATGACTGAATCCAGATAAAAAATTATAGAGACAGGCTACATAAGTGGAGAACAATAGTCAAATTAAACTTATCTGGGATAAATTCAAAATTATATGCAAAAGTACTTGAGGAAATTTTCAGGTGTGATGGTACTATTCTACATCTCAATAGAAGTTTGGGTTACACGCTGAACTCCAGCTGTGGTGCACATGCTCAAGTGTTTATGGATGGCTCTACTAATGTCTGCATTTTCTTTGAAATACAGTGTAAGATAAGATGCCTTGTTGCTGGATGGAAGGATGCATAGAAATAGAGATATATAATATATAAATACAGCCAACAGTTAATTAGAGAATTAATTAGAGTTAATTAGGTTGTAAGCATGATTGTTCACCTTATGATCCTTTTTACTTTTCATTATGTTTTAAAATATTCTTAATAAAAGATTAGTAATAAATTCTTATGTTTGGGTTTAAACTATCTATTGAATAATGCCTGGTACATAGTAGTACCCTAACAGTTATCTTTGGAATACATAATTATATAATTACACGGATGGATTAATGAATGATTTGGCAAGTGAATTCACACAGAAAAAAGGAAAAATTACTTGACAGTACCACATGTGAAAAATACCCTAGCACTTTAAGTAACCTTATGCTTATTTTCCCAGGATAGTGTCTAAAGAACTAAAGAACCAAACATGATTATGAATGATAATACAATAAATATACTGTTCAAATCAGGGAGATAATTAAAGAATCTTGTACTGGTTAGAGCGTATCTGAACAATTGCATCCTGTTTTAGGCATCTGCTTTTATGAAGTAAATCAGAAAGGAGGACATATAGATGACAAGCAGGCTCTAAACATCATGTCATATGAGAAGCAGTGAAAAAAATTAGAGGTCCTCAAAATAAAAAGGAAAACCTATTGGGAAACTTTATAATAGAACCATTCCCATTTCATTCACAGTTTATAAAAATAAATCATTACAAAAAAAACCATAAAAATAAATCATTATATATTCCTGATTTCAGCTCAAGCTTCACCTCCTTCAGAATGTCGTATGCTACAGCTCCAATTCAACAAATAGCTTTCTTTGCTAAACCCCTATTTAAATTATTTCATTTATTGTATTTTTAAATTTATTTAGCATTTGGCATCAGCCACATTACACCAATTGCTTTTGTTTTTGTCCTTCCTCTTTTGTGTATGTGAGTGTGTGTCTGTTTGCATGTGTCTCATACACAAAGTCTCAATTCTCAGGAAGAGTCTAAGTCTCTTAAGTGAGTGAGCAATGTTTATGCATCTGTCTACTCTTACAGCCTAGCACAATTTTCCTCATTTATTTCATAAACATTTATAGAGAAATTTATTTGTGCTATGCACTATGATGGAATCGGGGCTAAAATGTTGATGCTGATCATAGACAGTTCACACTCTAAGACTGGAAATAAACATATAATCCCAATACTTAGAAAGCAGCATTAAAAAATGACAGGGACAAACCAATATGGAAAGCACCTCCAAACCCATCCTAGAAAGAAAGAATGAAAAAAGTGGGAAACCTGAGCTGAGTCCTACAGATCACAAAGAAAAATACCAGTGTTCTAAATTGCAGTTGGTTGCTTGGAGAAAAAAATTCTGAACCAGAATATTTGATATGATAAATAAACTTATCCTATCAATTGCAGTTGATACAGCACAAAAGTTGCAGGAGTAAACAGTTACCCAAAAGCAACATGGTTGTCTGTTTTAGTAATCAGTAACTAGTACAAAAGTTCTTAACCTGATTTTAAGAGGTCCAAGAATTTGAATGGGAAAACTTCATATCTTACTAACCTTAAAGTGAAAATTCACATTTCTTTTAATTATAAATGTAAACAATAAATCATAGGAGTACTAGCAGTAACCATGACTTGTCATCAGTAGAAATTGCAGATACTTTCATATCACATTACAGTTGCAGCAGATACATCATATATTATTTATTCTCATCATGACTTTGAAATTACACTAAATTATATTAAATATTAGAATCACTACCAGAATCTAGTTAATTAATGTGATAATAAAGAAACATGTTCATTACTGTGTCATAAACTTTTTTTTTTTTACACGGGAAGGCACTGGGAATTGAACCCGGGTCTTTGGCATGTGTCATAAACTTTTAAAATTTGATAGCAGTAGAGCATATAATTGCTTTCCTCTGCAATCCTGTGAGTCATTTAGGCTTTTAAAACCATTATGCTGAGAAGTGAGCCATAGGCTGAATCAAAATATCAAAGGCTCCATGCATCTTCTAGAGTTACTTCTGGAGGACCTGTGTTGTTGCTCAGATGTGGCCTCAGTCTCTCTAAGCCCAACTCTGCAAGTGAAATCATTGCCTTTCCCCTAGGTGGGACATGACATCCAGGGGTCAAAGTCTCCTTGGTGACATGTGAGAGGACTCCCAGGGGTGAATCCAGACCTGGCACTGTGTGATTGACAATTACATCCTGACCAAAAGGGGGAAAAGAAGTGTAATTAATAAAGTATCAGAGGCAGAGAGAGTTCAAATAGAGTCAAGAGGCTACTATGCAGGTTGCTTTTACACAAGCTTCAGTTAGACCTTGCTACCTATCATAACCTGCCAACCCCCAACCAGGACCATTTCAGCCAACCCTAAAGAACACCTAGGGCAATATATAAGATTCCACAAGGGTTCCAGGCACTAGAGTAACTTTCTAGAAGCCTGCAACCTCCAGATGGGTCCCTGGTCCAGATAAGTCCTGAAACCTAGCCCAGCCTCTCCAAAACATTGGATAGTTCCATCTCCCTACCCCATATTAGCGACAGAGTCTTCCAATATCAAAAATTTAGAATTGCCATAGCCCAAACAACCTCAATGAGAGGTATGGAAAGATCAAGGTGATGGTGGAGTTATACATAGAAGATAGGACTTAACAAATGAATATGAATGCTGAATCATTAAACTGATAACTCTTTTAGTCTCCAGTATTTTAGAGTAGCTAGAAGTAAAAACCTAAAATTGTGAAATTGTAACCCATGTCAAAGTCTAACATATGTTCTACAACTAATTGTGGTACTGGGCTTTGAAATTTATAGTTTTTTTGTATATATGTTATTGTTCACAAAAAAAAGAAGGAAAAAACTCAATTGTGATGATGAAAAAGTATTTAAGCCATCTAGCCTCCTATATTCTGGAGCAACAAGAAGGAAAAATCTGAGAGGATGGTATGGCAGCCCATGACAAACTCTGGGATCTCTCCTGTAACCACTTTTGGAAGAGTGCTTTGAAAACTACTGCTTTTTTATTTCTTTGCTTTGTATATATGTTATACTATACAATAAAAAGAAGTTAAAAAAAAAAAGACTCCATGCATCAAGGAGAAGTGATAAAACAAAACTTAAATTTAAATTTAAAAAACAAATAATTAAAGGAAACTTCAGAGGACCCCTGATTACTATCGAGACCATTTATTTTTTGGTTTTGTTTTGTTGTCTTTATTCCTCCACTTCTGGAGCTCTTTTTGAGAAACATTTTCATATTTTACTCTACTATGCCACCTATAGCTAATAGTTCACTACTGTTTGATTTTACATAAGATTCTTTCTTTATCAGTGCTACAAAATATTTGTTAGTGGACAGCCCATGGTTGCCTAGTGAAGCTTTGTTTTCTAAAATGTCAGGATATTGGAACAAATCACATGTGGTGTTTTAAACCTCTCTTCGACCAAACCTACTTGACTCATTTCATTGAGTCTCCATGGAGACTCTCAAGCCATCCATGGCCCTTTTTGATGTAATCGTTTATAAAAAAAAATTTCCAGAGTGATTTTTTCCTATTTTGAGGTCTAAATGGGAGTGCACCTGAGTATTTGACTACTCCTTTTCTGTCATTTTCTCTGGGCTCACTTGGGTTGTAGGGTTACCCTGGGCTGGTTCACTGAGGTGGTGGACCCCTGGAAGCCTGAGTTACAGGAATGCTACTGCTCTCCTCACCTTTTTTACAACCCTCTCTGACTGTAATTCAGTCAGCCTCAAAGCCAGATTGCTTTAGGCTAAGCAGCAAGTCCATCCTACTTCATTGCTGCTTTATAGGCCTCCATTCTCCAAGGAGAAAGGAAGGTGGATAATATTCAGAGTGCCTCTGGTGCCTCTACAGGCACATCCATCCACACTTAAATACACGTTTTTATGTTTAGCCATTTATTCCTAGCTGTGACATTTTGTAACAGCTTAAACATTAGCATACTAATCCAGGCCTTAGGTCCAGAGGAGATTTATGTTGAACATTTTTGATGCCATTATTCATACTTTGTGTGAAGCTTTCTAAGACTTCTGAATTAGTAACACCAGATCCATACCCCACTGGCTGCTCAGCTAAAACTCTAACCATTTTAGTTTCTGTAATGTTGCAATATATATATATACAGGTTTAAGCCAATGATGTCACATGGCTCTTACAAATATGGATGGCCAAGTTGAAATCCTGGATCTGTCACTTTCCAGCTATATGACCTTGAGTAAGGACATAACTTTGCTTAGCCTCAGTATTCTTGACTATAGAATGGGGAATGTTGTGAAGATTAAATGAAAGAATAAGAGAGTAAAAATTCAATGAAGAATGAATATGAATTCTGCTGTATTTGGTGTTCAGTTAAAGAAAGCTATTATTATAATGACTGCTGTTAATAAATAGCACTGCATAATTAAGTTCAGCCTCTCAGCCCAGGTGGAAGACAAGAAACATAGAGGCATTGTTGTCAGAGATGGAAGGAACTTTGGAACTCTATTCCATCTACCTCATTACACAAAGTAGGAAAGTGAAACACAGAAAGGTTAAGGACCTTAATCTATGGTCACTGAAAGGTTAAGGACCTTAATCTATGGTCACTGAGTTATTCATCTAATGGAAAAGCTAAGGCATGACCTATTTCTTCTGGCCTAAATTCTATTCTGAGCTCTATGACACAGTGCTAAGAAACCAGAGGCAGTACATTTAATTATAATGTAATAGCTCTCCATCTTCCATGCGCAGAGAAAAAGTTAATGTAGTTACAGGAACAATGAGTCCATAGAAGAAAGTAGATGTCCTTCAGAATCCCAAAGCTCCATATTTAAGTGTGTTGCTCCCAGGGAGCACAGGGTCTCTCCAAAACCAAATAGCAACCAAATATGGCTTCAGATGTCTGCCTTGTCTTTGCAGAATCTGAGGAGCATGGACTTGATTAAGATTGTGCATGCTTCTCATTCTGGACTTTGAAATTCAGTCTTACTCCAACTGTAAGCCTTATCCCTTTCCTTGTAATATCCGTATCTGCCTTCAACTTCAGTCTTCCATCACCAAGCCCTCTTGCCAGTCTTGTTCAACCACCCCTTAGTTTGTGTTCCAATATTTCACAATGGAAACTTGGCTCAAGATAAAAGTCGCCACTACCTTTTATTTTTTAATTTTATTTTTAGTTACAGATCCTGATACCCTGATCAGAGTGTAAGATCTATAAACATAAAGAAATTACCTTTTTATTCTTTGTATCTCCATTGTCAAGCAAAGTCCCTAGTGATGATGTATAATCAATAAAATCATACCTACTCTCAGATCTGCAGCTCTAAAACAAATAATTAAACTAGATCATTTCACCCCACTATTTAGAACCCATCCATTGTTTCATACAGATGTTAGGAAAAATACCAATACCTTAATTTTCACTACAAAGTTGTCAGCACTCTGACTCTCCCTACTTCTCCATCTTCTACCATCAACATTGACACTCAACTCAACAGCCACCATCTCACTGCCCTGCATGAGACATTTCTTTCTCATGTGTGGAGTCTTGGTCTCTGTGTTAAGACACTCGCCCCTCTGCTCACCATCCAGCTACTTCAGAGTCATCCCCTGTAGTGCAACTTACATGTCGGTTTCTCACCAAGATCTACCATGACTCCTCAGAGTAGTTTATATCCTTTAAATATCTGAGTTATGATTTATCTGATCAGCTCATTTTTTGCTTGATGCTTGTTTTACATAGGATTTTAAGATGTTGGAATGGTATCTTGTCCCCTTTTCCTCCCACACTTCTGAAACCAAATGTCTCAGCCCCTCCCCCTTACTAATCTTCACTGATGGCTGCTCTTATTGCCAGTCATTCACTGAATGACTTCCTTCCTTGGCCCCTGGTCCCATATTCCCCTTTGGTTGTCGGCACATGTTGACTCAATCTCTTTCCCTACTTGAGTTTCATTATTTTAACCCAGTTTGAGAACAAGCAGGGTTCTCAAGTTTTCACAAGGCAATTTAGTCTTTCGTATAGATTGGCTTATTCGATTCAAGGGCTCATTAAGTCATCAGTGCATTCATCCAGTCATTCTCCAAGCACTAGTTGAGCATCTATGTGACATGATACAATGCGCACAATGCTAAATATCCAGATGATACAACAAAAGGCAGAAGGGACAGGGCCTCTGCCCTCTAGCAGCTCATAGTCTTTGGAATAAGGCAGATGCTCTTCACATCATTTACACCCATATTTTGTTTCAATAACTTTGCAAGAGATTACAATGCAACTATGAGAGAACTTATTATCATGGCCCAAACTAGACTGGAATGTCAGAGAAGGCTTTCCTGAGGAAATAGCTGTTACCTACAAGACGCACTAGAGTGTAGCTGTCAAGAACCAGACTGCCTGGTTTGAATCCCTCTTTCTACCACTTTAGCAGCTGTATTGACTTGGTCTAAGTATGGTAACTTCTCTAAGATGCAGTTTCCTCATCTGTAAAATGGAGAGACTATCACTACTTACCTCGCTGTATTGTTTAAAAGATTAAGTCAATGTATGTAAGACAGGTCCAGAAGTGTCTGACATGTAGTAAGTACTATAAACTTGACTACTGTTATCACTTTGCAATCGTGTCCTTCCAGATTTCCTAGAGTTAAATTCCCCTTTCTTTTCTGGAATTATGTTGATAAAATGGCAGTGATGTTTTAAATGCTTCACTAATTTTCCTGCTTTAGACTTGTAAAACCTGAGGTCATTCTCTAAAATCCTTAACCTAGCATCCCAGGATGTCTGTAATATGACACTTGCATAGCTCTTGAAGCTCATAACCCACTACTCTGGTATATAATTGCTGCAAAAATAAAACCACCCCAACATTTAATGGCTTGAACATTCATTCTATCATATCTTATGATTGCATGGAGCCAGAAATTGGCAGGACATTGTCAGTGATTCTGGCATTGGGTGACCAGTGGTATTCAATGTCTGGTTTGGTCTGGAAAGTCCGTCATGCTTTGCTTTTGCTCAATCCTTGTTGGATTTTGACTGGAAAGCTGGGCTCAGCGGGTGCCTCACCTTCTCCATGTAGTCTCAGGGTCCTCCTCATAATTTCTCCAATAAGATAATCAGGCTTCTTAAATGGTGGTTGGCTTCCTCCATTGCAGGTGTTCCGGGACTTAGGGAGCAGAGCTGCTAGTCTTTTAAGGTCTGGTCCAGAAACTGATAAAGCATTACTTTCATCTAATTCTATTAAGTCAAAGTGACTATAGAGACAGAGATTATCAGTGCATAGGGGCAGGGACATAGACTCCACCTCTCTTAAAACAGTGAGTCAAAGACTGTGTAGCTATCTTTAATCTGCCATACCTAATATTCTCTGCCTCCAATTATTCTCTCAAACAATACTGAACTTCTTGTAATCCCTCACACATCTTACTACTGGATTCAGCAATGCCTTTGTGCATCTTAGTCCTTTGTCTGTCACACTTCTTCTACCTTTCTTCTTCAAGTTAACTTTACTTTATCCTTCAAATTCCAGCTCAATCATCTTCTACTTCTGTTCATACTCCTAAGCCAAGGTAAATTCCTCTAACTTCTGATTGAATAGCACCCTGATACTTTATCCTTCAAATTCCAGCTCAATCATCTTCTACTTCTCTTCATACTCCTAAGCCAAGGTAAATTCCTCTAACCTCTGATTGAATAGCATCCTGATTACATGCCTATCCATTCGCTTCCCATATTTTACTGAAACCACCTGTTTCCTACCAGTCTGTCAGCTCAGCGGGGTAGGGAAAAGTTCCATGTTTATTAATGTCTGCAGATTTAAAATCTAGCGTAATACCTGATGCAACACAATATCCAATCTGATCTGAATATTTGTCTCCATTTTAATTTTTATTGAAAATGTACCAAGATTAAGTATGAGATAAATTGATTTTAATTGAAATCACCAAGGCAATTTACCAGGAATATTTGTTCTTCAAATGACCAAATACATTTTTATCAGATTAATTTGTTATATTTTAGCTTTTATAAAGATAGGGAGCAAACCATTTAAAACATTCGGTAATGAGACTATTATTATATATCTTTATTCAGTTATGATATACACTTTATTTCCATTTTGAAGGTTGAATTGGAGTAGACCGAGAAATAATTTTTTAAAGTTAGACATCACCTGGAAGTCAATAAAAATGATAAAGAAGCTGTCTCCATGCTGACAGAGAAACAGAATTATATATGATCTTTCAAGTGTGGAAAATTAAGCTATGCCTGGCCATAGATGCACTTGATCACAATCCAAAAATTAAAGTACAAGTAGGCCCCAAGGAATTTTCCATTATTTCTAGGTCTAATGAAAACAGCTTGCTAAATTGTTCTACTCATAAAATTAGACAACCTCCTCTTATGCCTTTGATCTCTCTATTTATTCTCTGTTTTGTCCACTAATGGTATTAAATGTCTTTATAAATATAATATATATGGCAAAATGCATTTACATTTATTAAGCATTACCATTTTTCCAGCACTGTGCTTAGTGCTTTACATGAAATATCACATTTATTTTTACAACAACCCTGAAAATTGCTTATTATTTATATTGAGGAAATTCAAGCTCAGAGAGAATAAGTGACTTACCTGAAGTCACATAGTAAGTGACAGGGACAACACTCTCTAACACTAAAGACCCAGCTTCTCTAAGTCTCATTTCCTAAAGGCATTGACTCACTGAATCATGAACCTCATGGCTGCTTTGTGAATTCATTCTTTCCTCTTACAGCACCAAATAAAAAGTCAGTAAATTGTATGGAATGCTTTATTCTTCTCAATTTTGTTTTCACATCTGTTACACTGCCATATCTCATTGTGTCTCTAATTGAAAACATTTATGAATCTTTCACTTGTCATTTAATCGTGTATAAATATCCAGTGATGTACATGTAAATGTATATGCCCAGTGTTAGGTTTAAATTTAATTGGGTACTCCAAACTCAAGTGTACAGTTTTGCAAGGATATTAAAAACAAATAGACAAACAAAATAAAATCCTTGTATTAAACTCTTTAATGATGTCATGGCAGACAGCATTAACAATTTACAATAATCTTCCCACAAATCCTGGATAATTGTTTCATTTATTACTTCAATCAATCAGCAAATATTTATTGAGCATTTAATAGGTAACAAGAACTGTTCTAAGTTCTGGGTATTCATCAATGAGAGAAATAAAATCCAAGGCCTTGGGTAGCTTATATTTTGGAATTGTGAGAGAGAAAGCACCAAATAAATAGATAATATATCAAATGCAATAAGTGTTACAAAGAAAAGTCAAACACTCTAAGATTATAGGTATTGGGTGTGCAGTTGTACTTTGTGTTACTGAAAGGCAGCATTTGAGGCAAAAAATAATAGCATGAGGGTAGCAGAAAAAAGAGTATCCTAAGAAGAAGAACTAACAAAAGCAAAAGGCCTGAAGTAGGAGTATGCCTCCTGGGTCTGAAGAATAGCAAGGGGGTAATGTAGCTGGAATGGACTGGGTGAGAGGAAGAAGGAAAAACAGCTAGGAGATGAGAGTATGAGGCCACCATCTTATAAGGCCCTGTAGATTTTGGTAAAGACTGGGTTTTACTTTGACTGTGTCAGAAGGATAATTCCAGAATTGGAAAGAGGAGTCACGTGATCTGATCACATTATTTAAAGATCAGTGTGGGTGCTGTTGGGGAAGAGATTGCACCACTCTTTGAGCAACTTAAAGGTTAGAGTTGTTATTAACCCAAATGAAGAAGACATTGGAAGATATGGGATTGAAGGGAGAATCAACATTTGGTATGGTGTTTTAGATAGATGTGCTTCAACACATATCTTAACACAGATGTCCAGGCCATCTCTGACAATTAGCTTGATTCAGCACCAGTTAGGAAATGATTCGGTTATTCCTGCAGGTGGTCATCATTATGAGTGACAGCTATCTGTTTTATACATGGGTGAGTTAATCGTGTATAAATCTCTATCTACAGATTTTACGTGAGGCAGACAATTGTTGGCACCTTGCTCACAGATCCTAGGATCCTTTTGATTGGTTTGGAGTGCCCAAGCCTACAACCTTATCTTGCAGGTTGCTCCAGGAAGACTGGTACAGCCTTCTCCTCCAGAGAGGCTGGAAATTATCACAGAACTCCTACCCCCATGGAGACCTGTAGCCAATGACTGACTAATAAAAGGTACAGAATCCAGGCTGTCTTGCTTTAAGGGGGAATAAACTTTAAGGTACAGTTTATATCCAAGAGCTCCCACTCAAGATCAATCTATAACTAGACTTCACCAAAAAATAAACCCTGGATTTACTTCCTCCCATTTCCTTTCTTGCTCCCTCTACTCCCTTGTAGGCTCCCCTGAGGGCACTTGATAAATCACTTGCTCACACGTCCCCTCCTCAGGTTCTACTTCCTAGGGGCCCAACCCAAGGCAGCTTGGATACGGTCCATACCTCACCCAAAATTAGTTACTTCCAAACTCAGGGGAGGCAAAGTTGATGCTCTATTTTATGGTGCTTCTGCTCTAATTCACAAATTTATTTCATTCGTAGTACTTTTGATAAGTACTATGTGCACAACGCTGGGGATTCAGGGAAGACAAACTTTGATGTGATCATAATTTTTGGGGGGTGATAGATATCATTTTCAATTTCAGCAGCAATACCTGATTTAATTAACAACTTCAGGAGTAACACAAGGTGATATATGATTAAATTGATAAACAAATGGTACAAATACTATATTATATGATGGTGAACCCTAATCCACACTCCCAGAAACCTACAGAGTCTATATTTCAAGCAAAGCAATAGCAGTGTTACCTAAACATTAAAAAACTCAATTTGGATGGGGAATGGAGGAGAAAAGGTTGGGGGCAAAAGACCCAAGTCATTCAATCACAAGTATTGTGACTTTGGGAATTTTTTTCTCTCTCTCTCTCTCTTGAGCTTAAATTTCTTAATCTTTATATAGGGCGAAAAATATAATTTCACTAGGAAGTTGTGAGCATTAAATATAAAATACACCTAACAGTACCTATCTCAATCACTCTTAATAATGTCATCAGCTAAAAGGGAGAACAGGTCTGGCCCATCCAGAAAGAGACTCAATGAGAGGAACATTGAAGGAAATTTTCAACATACCTTTAGTCAGAAGCCCAGACTGCTATCTTCCAGACCTCAAAATGCTGTTAACCATATTCCCAATAATTCACCTCAAGACTTTACAGTACAATTTGACACCTAAGAAATTATCAAATCTTCTGGAAACTTCTCGTAGTCCTAACTTCTGCTCCTTCTGGGCTAAACTCAGATGTTCACATCTCAAGCCTGGAATATTGTAATAACTAATCAGATTTTCCAAAGTGTCACTTTATTCATACAATCCCATGATCTAAAAGATTTTCATGTGTCTTTATTGCTCATAGAATAAATTCTGGCCACCTTAGCCTGGCATTCAAAATTCTTTATCATCTCTTGCCAATATACTTTTCCAGTCACATCTAGAAGTCCCTGATACTAACCCCATGTTTCAGGCCATCTGGTATTCTCCCTGTCCCTGCACCTGCTCTGAGCTTTTCCCACTCTGTGTCTTTGCTCATGATGAACAGAATGTCCTCTCCTCATTGCCACCTCTCGAATTCTTTGTCAATCTTCCAGTGCCCAGTTTCAATGTTATCTCTTCCACAAGCTGTCAACAATCCAGACAGAAGAGAGATATTCCCTTCTTTATGCAATTCATAAATTTACTGTGCAATAGCACTAATTTGACTCCACGGTCATATTCATTTCTGTCTTTAACTTTATTACACATTCTTTAATTTATGATCCTTCAAGGCAAACATATATCTCCTGCATACTTGTGTCCATTTGGATGATACCAGGTGGTTGATTAATATTTGTTAAATTATTGAGCACATTTAAGACTGACTTTAGTCTTTATACTTCGCCAGTAACTTCAATTTGCAATGTCCACAAATATACAGGAATTTGTAAATCTTTTAAAATAAGCCTTTCCATTCTACGTATGAAATCTAAATCTTAGTTTATTAATTTGATTACTGAAGCAATAAAATATACAAAATAGGCAATGGGTGCTCAAAAAATGTTTGTTATATGAATAAATAAGTAATTGGCTTTGATATTTATGGGGGAAATATTATGCCACTCTTTCTCTAGGTACTAGCTAACTCTTTTTAATTCAATTGTCTTTAAAAGAAAGCTCGTGAAAAAGAAGAGCCTTGCAGTAGAAAAAATTAATCGATAGAACCAGGGGAACAATATAATCTTAAAATCCCTTGACTAATAAAAGGAAACACTTTAAATGCATGCTTTTGGGATATCAGACTTTCAAGAGCCATCACAGAATAGATGGATAATAAGTTAATGTTGAGTTAAAGCCTGCTCTTTATTTGAAATATTTCATTCTCAATAATAAACCCTCAGAGCCAGTTTCATCCTTCAGTATCAAATTTTAAATGTGACTAAGAACAGACTGAAACATGCAGTTGTCTGCAGACCCTACTGTCTTCTAAGCTGGCCACTCTCATTAATGTGAGTGCACATGTTGATAAGCCACAGGGGGCATTTATGTGACATCAAAGAACTCCACATGATACGCCTTCAGTCAAGATTTTACTCAGGCATTTTGGATATCTCTCTAGGGCTATTTCCTCTTTTTCTATGGCATTTATTCATACTTGACCCTATGTTTTAGAAAGTGCACACAAGTCAGTATTCCAAACATCCCAGGGACTTGAAGAGCTGATCTAATGCCTGTGTTGCAAGATGAAAAACAGAAGAATTTTGTTGAACCTATAAAAAGGATGACATTTTGCCTGGCCCTGAGCTTTTCTGCTCAAAATTGAAGCTTTTGCAGCCTGCAGCTCTTTGATTTGTGAGCTAGAGAGTCTCATATCTTGGCTATTACTGAATCATAAGAGTTCTCTGCCTCTTCCCAGCTCATTTTGCTTAAAAGAGAAAAAGAGAAACCCTTTCTCTTACAGAATGCATTTTCTTTTTATTTTACCACATTTTGTACATTGCTGGAATTGATTCAGTAAGGATTCAGTAAAAACATATGTAGATGGTAATTTGCAAAGACCATTGAGTTGATGCTAAGGAAATTTATCTCCATGATAAGATTGGAATAAGTGTCATGAGAATAAAGTATTTTGCAGCATTTTCTTTGTCATATCACCTTGTGAAAGGTCAGAACCTTGTACTCAAGGTACTTATTTTCATCATCTATAAAATAGTAATATACAACCACGTAGCAAATCCAGGTCAACACCTGTCTTAAGCAAAAATATTGAATGGTTCAGGGGTGTATGATCTGAGCATGAAGGAGGAAACTTCATTCAGTGAATTCATTTGCGTTCCAAGTGCCTTGGAAAAGAGGGAGGCAAATGGAACATTTCTTAAAACCAGAAGCAGTAGTTAATTTCCCAGTTGAACCACATCACCTTTTAACTTATTTAACCCTTCTCCATAGTTCAATTATTCCTTTATTAAACAAACATGTTTTCAGTGCATTTATGTCATTTACTATGGTAGCTGACGGAAACATAAAGATTTGTTTTTATAAAGGGTAATACAAAATGGTTTTGTATGGAGAGGGAATTTTATAAAAAGGGAAAATATGTTAGTCAGACAGTTAATTTTTCAAAATGCTGTTTTGTGGATTTTGTCATGTTTGTTGCATTTATGAACTTTTTGAAATAGGTAATGTATTGTGATTCTTTTCTTATTCTAAATACATATTTACTTCTCCATGTAATTTTGCATCTTTTCTTTAAGAGGGGTCACCAAAACTGTAGAAGCTTGAGGCTCCAAACAGCCTAGAGCCAGCCCTGATACAAGGCTATAGCTTAGACGATCTATGCAAAGCCATAGCACAGTATCCAGCAGAGAATAAAGGCTCAGCGCACAACAGTTTTTATTACTACTGTAATTCTTTACTAGTTTTCTCCTTGTCTTTCTTCCTAGCCTTGGAAAGCTATTTTCCTGCAGAATCAGTAAAAATCATGCCACTCAGGACTATCTTTATCAGTTTAAAGAAGTTTTAAGTATATCACAAAATCAAAATTCTTCAGGAATACTATATTAAAATTAGTTTCCTGTTTAACTTTGTCCAAATGTATTGGTTCACATAAGAAATACGAATCCCTTAGGAAAATAACTCTACAAACACTGAGGCCATCTATAAGTTGAAGGTTCAGGCATAGGCAGATAGAGATGAAAACAAACATTCTATATAAATTTAGAAGGCTTCTTGCTCTGTTTTGAAATATCTAGTGGAATAGTGGAGAGAAACAAGTGTGAAATAAACAGTTATTCAGACCGGTTGGAAAAACTGTTCAATGTCCTTTATAGCAAGATGTCCTTGACAGCAATTTCTCTCTTTTTCTCTCCTGAGGAAGCTAGAGAAAGTATTCAGGGTCTCCAGGTACTTGAAAAAAAAAATACAGTCATCCTTTTCCTTGGCTTCAAATCACTTAAATCGGGTGAAGAGCCCCACTGCAGCTGAGTCGGAGGGTAGATAGCCATCTGTTAGAGATAAGCAGCCCCAGGTAGCTTTGAAACTGAGCCAGCCCAGAGATTGAGGACAAGCCTCAAGGAAGGACTTTTGACTTCAAGTTAATCACTCGGTGCCGTTTGATAAGAGAAAATGAAGGATTAGTGAGCAAGGCACTGACTTGCTTTGGAAGCATTTATTTCTTTAAAATGTGCTTTAGAATTGCCCACCTGTCAAAATGATGATTATTAGGTTTAATGTTAATATGGCTTTATATATTTAATAATTGTGCATGAAATCCAGGACTCAATGCATTTGGGAAGGACCTGTATGGGGAAGTAATACAGTACGAGAGTGTTGTAGTGACGAATGCTTCCCCACAGCCAGACAGTCGCATTCAAATCCTGACTGCTTAGCTCTATGGCCTTAGGCAAGCTGCTGAACCCCATAGGAGACTCAGTTTCCTGAACTGAGGAAATATATTAATGATAGCCTCTATCTCATCAAATCACTATGAGGATTAAACGAGAAGATCTGTGTAAAGATCTTAGCCCAAAGCCTGGCATACAGTCAGGACTTCACGGAAGTTAATGCCCCAGTAATCTCTGAGATCACCCATTCCCTGCTCACCTCTAATACACTGACTTCAGCATCAGGAGAGTTCTGTGTTTCTAGTGATGAAAGTAGCAGTTAAAAGGATAATGAACCTTGACAGAATCTCCCTATTGATCTGAGTGATTTTACCTAAGAAAGATCCGAACAGTCCCTGTAAATAATAAATGGGACCCCATCAAAAAAAAAAAAAAAAAGTTAGGCTCTGTTTTTGTCATTGGGGAGCTGACTAGAGGTAACTGGTACCATTCCTCAAGCCCAATCAAGTTCTATCTCAAAAATAGAGATGTCTGGCCAAATGGGCCTATCTCATTTATCCCAATCTGAAGTGGGAATTATAGACTGTCAGATTCTTATGAGGTACATCCCCAAGGCTGGAACTTTTCATTATCTTTGGTCCTTGGTGCAATAAAGAATGGTACAGATGATGCAGCAACAGCCCAGCAAACATAACAGGTAACTCTCTTGGCTGTAGCAGCATCACTTCAATGTCAAGGCATCTAGAGAATTCTGCAGCTAAATACTAAGTATCTTAATGTGCCTGAGCTGCCATCATGAACACCACTGACTGGTTTTGGGCTTAAAAACAGAAATATATTGGCTCATGGTTTTAAAGCTTGGAGAAATCACAAAACCAGCTGTCTGCAAAGCTTGTATTCTTCCCCAGAACTGTAATGTTTTAGTGGTGACTCTAAGCAATCCTTGGGGTTCCTTGGCTTTCCCTTTACATGGTGACATCCTTGCCTTTCTCTTAAAGGTCTCTGCCAAGTTCCTTCTTCACCCTGTAGCTCTCTCCAGTGATTTGGACTTACCCTGGTTAAACTGGCCACACCTTCACTGAAAATGACATCTTCAAACGTCTTATTTACAATGGGCACACAAAACAGGGATGTGGATTAAGATTAAGAACATTCTGAAGTGGGGTACATAATGCACCCTATCACACCAAGGTTAATAGCTAGGCTGGGGTGACACATAGAAGACTATGTGATATTGTTTTGGATGAAAAGAAGCAATTTTGGAAGAAGTGAGCTTACAACATGCGTGCTAGAAGAGAAAAGCAGCCAAGAGTATTTGTGCTGTTGCCCTATCATGTACTCATCCCTTCCATTATGAAGTGTTTTTCCAAGACCATTACCCACAAAATTCTGTTTTTAGTTTTTCAGGGCTTATTTGTTTTTCTTTGTTGTTTGTAAGCCCTGCCTGCCTAAATGACCACTTTTAACTCAGTACTGAAAAGAAATGTTGGAATCATTCTTGAATAGACTATCCCAGATAAACCTTAAAATGTGTGCTGGGACCTTGCGCCGGGCATGACTACCACCTGGGAATAAAAACACTGCATTTCAACTTCCATATTATTGCTCAACAAATCCACACATTTAAAAGGCCAGATCTATAAATCAAAAGCCGTGACGTGAGAACAACATCAGGCTGTTTGATCATGCAGTGAACACTCTCTTCCTCCTATGTGTAAACAAGAGGCTTACAAGTGATCCTCTCCCCCAAAATTAATGCATTATTTAAAAGAAAATGCATATTTGTGAATGGTTTCCAACATCTTTCAGCCTTTTCAGGCTCAAAACCAGTTTTCTTCTTGGGAGAAGTTGAATATTTGAACACTAGTTCTGTATCACGTCAGATGCTGAGGTTTCTCAAGCCACCTCTGTTGGTCACTGATCTTCCCTTACTCCTATGAGTCCAGTAAACAGCAAAAATGTTCTTAGTGGCTACACAGCTTTCTCCTATGTCATTCTCTCTTAGCTATCCCTCTCATGGTCCATCCTAATCTGTAGCATAGATTGCTATTTCCTCTCTCCAGGACATACCATATTAAACTACCTTGCATGTTGTTAGCATTTCTTTATTTCACAAATGTTTAGCACACTGACTGGCAAATAGTAAGTGCTTAATGAGTGTAATTTTGGATGCTGGTTGAAAAGGCTTGTGAGAATAAGCCTCATAATCACCCTAATGTCCAAAAGATAATCAAAGGAAGTTAGAGTATGGGAAATAATATCCCCGCAAAGTAGAGGAAAGTGGCATTATCCCCTCCTCCCAGTGCTAAGCGAAAGAACTATCATCAAGAAATAAGAAGAACCGACCCTGGCCAAATTCCACTAATAGCAGCAAATATGAAGAGAAGGGAGACAAAGGTACAGAGAAGCAAATAGGAAACTCATTACCCAAATTACAACGTTGTTTGGAAAGAAAAACTATTAAATGATCCCAAGATTCACAAGGCAGCTATCCGAAGGAGATATACAATCAATCAGCAGATTGAGAAGAAAATTAGCTATAGGCAGGCATCTATGAATACTTGGCTAAGGCAAAATATGGATATCTTGTACTAAGTGCAATGTTTCCAAGAATCACAGAGAAAAATGTTCTGCTTCTAATATTCTCCATGCCTTTTTTGAGCTTCCTTCCTATTCTTCCCAGTTTGCTGAATAGTGAATGGATAATAGTCGCTTAAATAAACAAACCTCCCAGATGGGAAGAATCTGTCAGCAACCAGGTGGGAAATGATAAGAGCTGTTGCTATTTATTGAGCATTTACTGTTTGCCAGGCACTGTTCCAAGTGCATTCATTAATCTTATTTAACTGGAAAATGTACTTATGGTAAGAAAGATGGGAAAATATGAGCAAATATGGTTTTGACAAACGTGGGAGAATTTAAATAAGAATAAAACGTAAATATATGTATATATTATAGAGAAAAAACATAAAATTTGTAAAACAGATAATATAAAGCAAACAAAAAAAGACAAAAAATAAGTAGAATACAGATAAGACTATATAAAAACGTACAAGAAATAAATATTTATATTAAATAACAATGACTTTAAGATTAATTGAAAAAAATCATGCGCTATTTACAAAAAAAAAATCCCACATAAAACACAGGAATCGTTCCAAAATGTAAAATAAAAGAATTTACACAGATATACCAATATAATTAATTAGTAAAAATAAAACAGGAAAAAGCAGGAGCTACAATTATAATAATAGAAATAATAATACTTCAAGTTAACCATTAAATGAAATAAAAGAAAGATTCAATTTTATAAAATAGATACACAATTCATGAGAATGATGAAGCTATAAATATACATTTTCCAATAAGCATCTCACTCTATATACACACATTAACATATGTAATACATAGTTTTAAAAGTTAAAATACAATAAAAATGCAAAGAAAAGCAATAGTAATAATTTAACATTACTCTCACTATAATGTTAATTTAAGAAGATTTATAATTTTCTCTAAAATGGAAACTGAATCTTCAAGTATCCAAGGACCATTAATGCAAATTCATCATACATTAAGCCATAAAGGAAAAGTCAATACATTCCCCAAAGAACAAAATTTACAGACTCTCTATTCTGACCAAATTTTACTAATATGTGAAATGAATAATAACATTTTTTGTATTGACAAATCTTCACACACGTATAGTTCATGGTGTGCAGTCAATGGCTCGCAATATCGTCACATAGTTGTGTATTTATCACTATCATCATTTTTAGAACATTTGCATCTCTTCAGAAGAAGAAGTAAAAAGAAAAATACTCGTTGAAGCAGAGAGCCTATGCTGCCAGAGACCTTTGGAGATGAAGAAGGAATACATCTCCGGAGTTGCTTCATGAAACAAGAAGCCTGGAGAGAAAGCTAGCAGACATCTCTGTGTTCGCCATGTGCCTTTCCGGTTGAAGGAGAAACCCTGAACTTCATCAGCCTTTCTTGAGTCAAAGTAACCTCTTGTTGGTGCCTTTATGTGGACATTTTTATAGACTCATTTAACTGGGATATTTTCATGACCTTAGAACTGTAAATTAGCAACTTAATAAATTCCCTATTTAAAAAAGCCATTCTGTTTCTGGCATATTGCATTCCAGCAGCTAGCAAACCAGAGCACTCACACATACCACACTCCTTACCCCTCCCTCTCATTGACCACTAGTATTTCTGTCTACCCAATTTATTTTACCCCTTATCCCCCCATTATTTATTTATTTTTATCCATATTTTTTACTCATCTGTCCATACCCTGGATTAAAGGAACATCAGACATAAGGTTTCACAATCACAATGCCACATTGCAAAAGCTATATTGTTATACAATCATCTTCAAGAATCAAAGTCATGTAGGAACACAGTTCAAAAGTTTCAGCACCTCCCTCCAACCACTCCAAATATACCATAAACTAAAAAGGGCTATCTATATAATGCCTGACAAACTTCCAAGATAACCCTTTGACTATGTTTGAAATCTCTCAGCCACTGAAACTTTATTTTGTCTCATTTCTGTTTTGCCCTTTTTGGTCAAGAAGGCTTTCTCAATCCAATGATGCCAGATCCCAGCTCATCCTGGGAGTTCTGTCCCACGTTGCCAGGGAGATTTATACCCCTAGAAGTCATGTCTATATAATGGGGAGGGCAGTGAGTTCACCTCCTGAGTTGGCTTAGAGAAAGAGGCCATATCTGAGCAACACAAGAGGTTCTTAGGAACAATTATAAGTAGGCTTAGCCTACCCTTTGCAGGAATAAGTTTAATAGGGGTTAACCCCAAGATCAAGGGCCTATTGATTTGATTGTCCCTACGGCTTGCAAAAATATCAGGAATTCTCCAAATGGGGAAGTTGAATATTTCCTCCTTTCTCCCCAGTACCCCAAGGGGACTTTGCAAATACTTCTGAATAAAAACATTTTAAGTAAATTAGTCAAAATGTAATTTTATGGAGAAAGAGTAAAACAGAACACTCAAACTTTCAAATTATTCTTTTGAAATAGAAGAACTCAAGACTAACATTAAGACCATGGAGACCTATAAAAATATAAATTACTACTTATCAAAATCTTTGGGGAGTTGCCAAAATATATTAAGGCAATTTATGGCCATGGAAAAATTCATTATTAAATGACAAAAACTGAAACGAATTGGAATGAATAAGGTAGAAAAATATGGTAAAAACAGACTTAGGATGTAGAATAGAATTATTGTGTTAAAAAGTAAGACTCTTTTTGACATCTCGTTGAGGGAAATAAACTAGACACAAAAAAACAAATATTGTATGATCTCACTGAAATGAAATAATTAGAATAAACAAATTTATAGAGCCAGACACTAGAATATAGGTTACCTGGGGCTGGGGTGGGGGCAGGAAGTGGGAAGTTAATTAAATTGTTCAGAATCTCTATTTTGGGTGACGGAAGAGTTTTGATAATGAATGGCGGTGATGGCTGCAACATATTGTGAATATAATTAGCACCACTCAATTTATATATTTGAAGTTGGTTAAAAAGGGGGGAATTTGGGGTTTATATATGTTACTAGAATCAAAAGTTTTATAATTAGGACTGTACAACACAAACACTTAACCTAATGTAAGTCAGGGATTATAATTCATAGTACAATTATAATAATATTCTTTGTCAATTATAACAAATGTGCCACACTAATGCCAAGTATTAATAATGGGGGTGAGTGTTTGGTCACTGTATTTTTTGCATGATTTTTCTGTGAACTTACAACCTCTCTAATTAAAAAAAAAAAAGGAGTATTTTTGACGTTGTATGATACATGCTGCTCTCCTGAAAGTTTGTATTTACATAAATTCCAATAACATTGCGGATTATTCTTTATAGCACCCTCTCTAACAAGGTATTATTGAGTTAAGCTAAAATTGAAAAATCTTCACTGAAGGGTTACTTATAACGGCAAAAAATTGGAACAAGAAAAACTAAGGGCTTAGTAACTAACCATTCAATAGATTAAATTTTAGTCATATGTTTAGATGACGCATATAAACATGAAATTATATGTTTCATATAATTTAAAGCATTATATGAAATAGCCATAAAGTGAAAACCTATGCAGCCATTAGCATACAGTTGTAATAGTTATCACATGAAAAACTGGTGTTTGGTGATACCTGATGTTCATCCCATTAGCCAATATGTAATTGCCTAGAAAAACAAATCTGTTCTGATGCCAAGTCTGAGTTGTTAACACCTCTTTGAATAACAAATTGGACTGCTTGGCAGTCTTCTCAGAGGCCAGCCTAACAGATGATTTGGTTCCCCACTCACAGGCCTGCTTATAATCTTATCATACTCCCTTTTCCCACAAAATACACACACACACATGTATACACATACACACACACACACATATGCACATATGTGTATCATAATGCATTTCTATATTTGCATATTATATATGGTGTATATATATTTGTATATTGCAAGGAGGAAATACTATAGTAAAAAATAAATAGATGCTTTGATTCACAAAACAAGTCAACATTGAACATATGATTTCAGGAAAAAACAAAAGTCTGAGTCTTCTAGTTATAAAATCATTCAGATAAAGCTTCTGCTAATTAGAGAGCATCCCCACTAACTGCTCATAGGTCAGTACTGCCTAAACTGTTCAGAGGCCATCAGCATATGAGGACAAACCAAAAATTAAGTTAAAGCCTTCCTAAAGTGATAAAGCAAGTCGGTGTGGCAAAATAACTCAATTCATAAAACATAATTAAGTCTCAAGTTCATAGAGATATGACCTGTGTTTGACAATGGTAAAACTTAATTACAAAATTTTCCCACGATTGTATGCCAAATAACCCAGCAGGGTGTAGCATACACAGCTTTTTGCGAAAAAAAAAAAGTAGTTAGAATGGCTACATTATAGAATGAGGCCCACTTCAGAACCATAAGTAGAGTCTATCTTCAGGGCAGCAAGACCACCAAAAGGATCTGTAATCTGAGGGCCAAGGTGTATTCCCTTCTAAGAAGGCTCCACTTTTGAAGAATGAACTCCAGGGAAGCAAATTCCCTTCTTGCTTAAAATCCTCTACTTGCCAACATCCCCACCCCTACTAACCCACCTGCAGCCATAGATATACTAACTAATACTAACTACCCTTTCTCCCCAACCCCACTTTCATGACAAACCTACTGGAAGCTAAACTTTACTCAATGCTTGAATTCATTCTGACCCAGAATGAATCCCAGGAAATATATTCCTATTCTCACAAGCATAGGGCTCAGAAATTGATTGGATAGTTTTAAGTGCAGTCGCTGGGGTGCAATGCCTGGGATGAATTAACCAAGCCATTGCCATCACCTCACCATGGTGTCTATTCCTTGTTTTATTTTTTTATTATTATTATTATTTTTGCATGGGCAGGCACCGGGAATCAAACCTGGGTCTCTGGCATGGCAGGTGAGAACTCTACCTGCTGAGCCACCGTGGCCCACCCTATGCCTTCTTTTTATGTATGATTTTCTTCCTCAGTTTCTGCCTAGAATTATCATTTTATCTCAAACTTGTTCCTTGCTCTGGAAATCGGTTGTCTGTCTTCTTCCTTGCCCATGCCAGTTCCATCTGGCCCATGTAGGTCTAGCCATTCTACGTAATGTGGCCACTCAGCTAGCATCACTGCTGCTTGAAGAGACTTAATGCCTAGCCCACTGGCAATCCAAAGTTGCACCGGAATTTTGAACAGTAATTTGGTCTGTTGCACTTCTTCACACACCAGCCCAAAAGATCATTCAGTTTCCATTCACACAATCCCCGACTCACAATTCTGTTTTATTCTCCTTCCCCACTGTTCCAAAATCATAATCCAATGCTCTGCCTCACCCAGCACAAATACTTTAAGAAGTGGTTATAGCAAGGTGCACACTGGAGACTGAAGAAAGACTGGCTATAAGGAATTTAGTAAGACAGATCTGTGATGTACATTGTCTCCATAACCCTGTACAGATTTAATCAATCTGTCACATATCTATGAAATAAGAGCAATCACATTTATCCTCCCTCTACAGCACTTACAGGCTTTATTTAGTGCTTATAAAAGACAATAAGTTCTTCAAAGAAAGAGTGCTTAGCAAGTTCAAAGGATCAATTTTATTATAAAGGAAATGTCAGGTCAATTTGTAAACCTTTTGAGCTAACAATCAAAGAATTACTTTATAAGGAACCCTTTATTGAAGCAAAAAAAAACATATTTTTAAACATTCTAGGATCTGAATGTTTCCAATATTTATTTTACTTTTCAGTAAAAAATAAGGAATATATTTCCCAGAATAACAAATGATTATATTTCTTCAATGTGTCTCTATGCAGCTGAAACATATGAGCATATACACAGAATCAGATAAAAGTAACCTCAATTTTATTCTATTAAATAATTTAGTTTAATTTAACTCATCTTTTTGGAGGGCCTTCATTTTGCTTTTATTTTAAACTAAAAGGAATCGTAACTATTAACTATATATTAGTGGAATTCAAAATATCAAATTTACTTGATTTTTAATATGTGAATGGGGTTTCCCAATGCTCACATTAAATTTAATAAAAATCCTCTGCTTCCATTTTATAGCATTTATCTATGCTTCAGGTATATCGATTTTCTTTAATCAGGCAAAGATCTAAGCTGTAATTTCAAAGACCAATACTAAAGTAAAAAAAAGAACATTAACCACTGAGGAAAATAAGAGCTTTTTAAATAATGGAACTGGTGGCTGAAACACTTTGGGTAGAAGTGTTTGGGTAGAAAATAACATTTTACCAAGATGCTGTGATATTTTGTGCTAATATTTCACACCTAAGGTGTTGTTTTCTTCATGCAGAGGCAGCAATCGCTTGGAAAATAGAGACAACACAAACTAACACACTTGTTTTATTTGTTTTTTTTTTTAATTTAAGGCTTAAGCTAATTTGCTACATGGTGATTAATGTTTTAATCAAGATTCTGAAGTTTGAAGATTAATCATTTAGTCAACTAAATATGGAATATGTGTGGATATAAAAATGCTATAAATCAAAAGGAAAAAAATTGGAAACTAAAATAGACATTAAAAAATTGTTAATTTTTCAAAGAAACCTCTGTCCATCTTTCCCTTGGTATCTTTCCTTCCGAAGCTCCAATCCACAGTTTATTAGCTACATTGCTCTGAGTAAAAATTGCTTAACCTCTGTAGATTTTTATATCCATCACTTAAAGGTGATACAAGTATTTGTGAATTGACTCTTCTTATTGGGAGAAACAGAAAAAGGCACATTTCAAAGGGTCATGAAAAGTGGGGCATGACTCTTGGGGAGCCACTGTTAAAACAACCTGGCACATAGCCCCCAAAAAGCAAAGAACAAGAGGAGGTTCCAGGACTTTCTTGGAATAGGGTTCTACCAGAAGTCAGAGGAAGGGGATTTAAAAGGGAGAGGAACAATCGATATATGTGTTCTCCACTCCCCTATAGCATTAAAATTCCCAGGGCAGAGAGGTAAGTTAATTAGGTTGAGGTGAAAGAACAAAAGCTTGGGGCCAATACACTATCAGAATTTCTCCAAAGAGAACATATCACAGAACACCCCCCCAACACATAACCAAAATAGGGCAGGTGCCGCAGAGTAAAATCAGCAGGATAGCTCAAGTTTAGCTCGCTAGAGTCATCTGGGTTCCTGGATAGTAGTGAAGCCATCCAACAGTTTTGCATCCTAGAGAAAGACACAAATACTTACGGTAGTTGGTTTTGTTGTCTAGCAACCGTGGAGTGTTGCTGCGGTGACACGGGGTAGGGGTGGGGGTTAGTTTTTAGTAGCATGGATGGGGAAGGAACTTTAACCAAAGGTTTCAGGTCAACGACTTCAGCCTGGGTGGAAATCAGAGTTACATACATCACCAGCAAGACAAAGGTGGTGTTATTTCTTAACTGTGCTAAGAAATAACAGCTCTAGATTGAGAAGCTATAGATTGAAGTACTGGGTATCACCAGGGTAATGAGAATCCAAATCAATGTGCAAATCCACCTGCATGTGTAAGCACTGAACTCACTTGGTGCCCACTGCCTCCAGTCGCATGATGTCCCTAGCCTGCCTTCTCAAACAGGCCACTACAAGAGCTGGGACAGAGAGAGAAGATCTAAAAGCCTAACAGAGACCAGGTTACAGTCAAACTGACAGGAATTTCTCAAGGAGAATAAATCTAGTTTCCTCTTGACCATTCCCATTTTCTTATATTATGAAAGTTTCATAAAGAAAACCAGGTCAATTGTTAGGAAATAAAGTAACTACAAATTCTTCGCACTTCTAAATGTGGTATCTTAAATGAAGATAACCCCATAGTATTTCTTCTGCAGTGTGGCTAGGAATTAGGAAGAATCAACAACTAAATCAAACAGGTGAATTGTCCATCATAGTGCTTATGACTTAGAAGTCAGTCAATAGATGGTAGCTTCTGTAATTATCAGATGGCGAAAGAGGCAGGTTACAGACCTCCTTGCTTGGCTGTTCTTGTGCATTGTAAATAATTCATCCTTCATCCCTATAGTTTAATTGCAGTTACGTAGTTGCAATATGACTGCCCATGTGACATGCTTAGTAAGTATCATGTGGCCTGTGGACCACACGGTGAAATGACATGCTGGCACAGAAAGAAATTATAAGGAGACTCTTGATGAAAGAGTCTTTTGACTTGGATCATTAAAGATTGTTTTTAAATACCTATGTCACTTACGTTGGACTATCTGAACAACATGATCTACACATAAGAAATAGGGTAAGCTCTCACTTGGAGCATCCTGGGACAATAAGATTATTCTGAGCCGACACTATCATCACCAACACTTTGAGCGCATCTTCCATGAGACACTGAGGCTTCAGGACTCATCCTTATATATCTCACTGACAATGAATTCTCGGCATACACCAAGGACAGTTGTAATTTTTGTAAGTTTTCTGTGAGAGTGTTCATGGCCATCAATCCAACCGTACTTGCACCAGCACGAGAGGGCAAGCATAGCCATCACTACTCTACACAATGAGAATGAAGCATGCCTCAAATGTATCTCACTACCTGCTTACTATTACCCCATGTCCCACCATGATTCATGAGAGAATATTGGAGGACCCAGCCCCTTGGGGCCCATGAGCCCATACAGACAACTCTTGTTATGCTTCTCTAGGGAATAGTAGTACAGGAAGGTACGTTAGGTAAATCCATTGTTTAAAAGTATTGTCAGGAATTATTTTACCTATTGGAATGTTAAGAGCATAATTGAGAATAATAGATATTTTGTGTCCTGCATTTGTTAATTGTTTTTGTTTTTAATTAGAGAAGTTATGGGTTCACAGAAAAATCATGCATAAAATACGGAGTGCCCACATATCACCCTATTATTAACACCTTGCACTGATGTGGTACACTTGTTATAATTGATGAAAGCACATTTTTGTAATTGTACTATTGATTATAGTCCATAGTTTAACTTAGGGTTTACTGGGTTGTTCATTTCTGTGGATTTTTTTGTTTAATTTATTCTATTAGCATATATTCAACCTAAAATTTCCTCTTTTAACAACATTTTAATATAAAATTCAGTGCTGTTATAGTCACAGTACTGTGCTACCATAACCACCATCCATTGCCAAAATGCATCCATCATCACAAATAGAAACTCTGTACATTTTAACCATTAACTCCCTCTTCCCTGCCCCCACCCCATCCCCTGGTAACCTATACTCTAGAGTCTGACCCTATGAGTTTTCTTATTCAAATCATTTCATATCAGTGAGATCATACAATATGTGTCCTTTTGTGCCTGGCTTATTTTACTCAACATGGTGTCATCAAAGTTTACCCATGTTGTAGCAGGTATCAGAACTCCATTGCCTTTCGTGGCTAAATAATATCCATTGTGTGTATATATACTACATTTTGTTTATCCATTCACCAGTTGATGGATACTTGGGTTGCTTCCATCTTTTGGGAATTGTGAATAAGGTTGCTAAGAACATTGGTGTGCAAATGTCTGTTTGATTCCCTGCTTTCAACGCTTTGGAGCATATACATAGAAGCAGGATTGCCAGATTATATGGTAACTCTAAACTTTCTCAGGAACTGCCAAACTCTTCCATAGCAATTGTACCATCTTTCATTTCTCCCAACATCAAATGAATGCTATTATTTTTCCACATCCTCTCCAATACTTCAATTTTCCTTTTTTAAAAATTTTTTATTAGAGAAGTTGTAGGCTTAGAGAACAATCATTCATAAAATGCAGGATTCCCATACATCACCCCACCACCCACACTTGCATTGGTGTAGAAAATTTATTACAATTAATGATGACACTTATTTTGTAATTCTCCTATTTTTTAACAGTAGTTACATTTGTTAGAATTTTGGAAAGATTATTAAAGTAGTACTATAATTATTGTTCATAGTTTATGTAGGAGTATTTTTCCCCATATTCCAGAGCTATTACCTTTTTTCATGCATTACTTTATTACTGATCTACCTATGCACTAGTAAAAAGTTGTGTCAGTCACATGGTTTTCACAACCACATGGTCACATGATAAAAGCTATATAGTTATACAATCATTATCAAAGATCAAGGCTACTGGATTATAGTTCAATAACTTCAGGAATTTCCTTCTGGCTTTTCTGATAAACCAGAAAGTAAAAAGAAGCATCTATATGAGCTAGTAATGCTTTTTTAATAGTAGCCATTCTAGTGGGTATGAAATGGTATCTCATGGTTTTGATGTGTAATTGTCTAATGGCTAATGATATTGAGCATCTTTTCATGTGATTTTAGTTTTTTGGGAAACCACCAAGCTGTCCCATTTTACATTGTTATCAGAGTAAAAGAGTGTTCTTATTTCTCTGCAACCTATCAACACTTGTTACTTTCCATTTTTTTAATAGCAGTCATTTCAATGGGTGTGAAATGGTATCTCATTGTGGTTTTGATTTGCATTTCCCTGATGGTTAATGATGTTGAGCATTTTCTCATGCGTGTTCTAGCCATTTTGTCTATCTTCTTTGGAGAAATATCTATTCAAGTCTTTTGCCCATTTTTTAATTGACTTGTCTTTTTGTTGTTAGTTCAATAATTTATTTATATATTCCAGATACTAAATCTTTATCAGATCTGTAGTCTCCAAATATTTTCTCCCATCGTGTAGATTGTCATTTTACTTTCATGGTAAAGTCCTTTGAAGCACAAAAGTTTTTTACTTTAATGAGGTGTCATTTATTCATTTTTTTCTTCTGTCACTTGTGATTTTAGTATAAAGTCTAAGAACCACTGTGTAACCCAAGATCCTGAAGACACTTCACTACAATTTCTTCTAAGAGTTTGATAGTTAGGCTCTTATATTTAAGTCTTTGATCCATTTTGAGTTGATTTTTGTACAAGGTGTAAGGTAGTGGTTCTCCTTGTCTTCTCATTTTGTTTTATTTTGCGAGTAGAGATCCAGTTTTGCCAACAGCAGTTGAAGAGACTATTCTTCACCAATTGAGTGGTCTTTGCCCCTTTGTCAAAAACCAGTTGGCCAAAAATGTAAGGGGTCGATTACTGAGCTCTCAATTCAGTCCCATTGTGCTAGTACTCTACTGTTTTGATTGTTATGGTCTTGTAATCAGCTTTAAGATGGGGGAGTGTGAGTCTTCCAACCTCATTCTTCTTTTTCAAGATGGCATTAGCTATTTGAGGCTCCTTACCCTTCTGTATAAACTTAATGATTGGCTTTTCCATTTCTGCAAAGAAGGCTGAAAGAATTTTGCCTAGGATTGTCTTGAATCTGAAGTCATTTGGGTAGAGATGACATCTTAAAAATATTTAAAACTTCATTCCATAAACATGGAATGTTTTCCAATTTATTTAGGTCTTCTCTGATTTCTGTTAGCAATATTTTGTAGTTCTCTTTGTTCAAGTCCTTTACATTCTTGTTTAGATTTATTCCTACATATTTTATTCTTTTAGTTGCTATTGTAAATGGATTTTTTTTACTTGATTTCTTCTTCTAATTATTCATTGCTAGTGTATGGAAACACTACTGATTTTGGGGTATTGATACTGTACCACACCATTTTGCTGAAATCATTTATTAACTCTAGATGCTGTGCTGTAGATCTGGCATTGGTTTTGAATAAGATAATAACTGCTGTTTTATTTTGTTACTTGAAGTATCCTTTTAGGAGAAATTATTTAAGTGTCTGAAGGATTTGATCTTAAAAGTAATTACTTCTTCCTGAAATTCACTTCCCTGAATCCTCAAGAGGTCTGCATAAGAGATCCCCTGTGCCACCACCATCCCCCCCAAAACAGAATAAACCAGGTAGGGCCCATAAGTGGATCTATAAATATTTGTTATAAATAAATCATTCTAAAATAAAGAGCCATGCTATCTGCTCCCTAAATGTCCTAGAGGTGGACTCCCATCCTTCGAAGCCTAAAGAACATATGAATTGTGCCTAGAGACCGCAAAAGTGGCATGCAAAACACCCCACTACAATTTTAAAGAATTTTCAATATGCTGTCTATTTCTATGCTTATTAATTCATCTTTTCAAATACCTAAACACTAGGCAGGAGCTTCCCTAGTGAGGTGGACACAAGTATTTAATTACATTCTCCTTTGCATATTAATGCAATACAATTATCTAATATGTACTTGGCAGCAGATCTATTGGTTGGCCAGGATCTTCATCTTTCCTAATATAATTCTGATTAGATAATCACTTCATGGTATTTCCCCAACAACTATTATTGATCTTGGGTTGGGGATGAAATTCATATACGCCCAATCTAGTTGAATAAAAAATATATATTTGAATGCTAGGAGAAGAAAATGTGTCAGAAATGCAAACTCTTAGGCCCCACCCCAGATAAATGAGGGTAGGTCTCATTAATCTCCATTTTAACAAGTCCTCAAAGTAATACTGATACTCCTGAAGTTTCAGCTCTACTTTTCTAGATCTTCTTCATTTTATTTCGTCAACAATTCAATAGAAGTTTGAAAATATACTATGATAGATTTGTATCAATTGAGCTAAGCTGAAATCATGTTTCCCAGAGTTCCCTTCCCTTTATAGTTCTGAGTTAGGTGAGTCACAAAGACATTTTGCTTGCGATTTGGAAGGTGAAAGGAGGGCAGCAGTCATCCTGATTTGTAAGCCCTGAAGGGGAGAGCAGGGCACAGGACGCTGTTCCGCTCATACACGTCGAGGCTTACCTGCTGTCTCACTGGCGTGGCCTGGGCAGCAGTTGGAAGGAAATTCCACTCTTTCTGCACACTCCTTCTGATTTTCTGGCATCCGGACCATGAAGAAGGGTGCTGGCTTTTCATGAAGGTCACCCCTATCATTGAAGTGGGAGACATGAAATGAGGAGCAACTGAAGTAGATCCGATCTGTACTCATGGGTTCCAGCTTATCATCACCGGTTCCAATCTGTCCTTCTTTCTACACTTCACAGCCACCCTACTTCTACACACACACACAAATCGGCTTCATAAAGACTGTTTAGCAAGCTCCCACAATTGTATAAATTCAAATTCCTATAATAAACCCCTTATTACAACTGTCTCTCCAAGGTTCTGCTTCTCGGATTGACTCTGACGGAAACAAACAGAATCAGGTGTTGCTGTAGAGCATGTTTTATTGACAATAAAATGAGAAGGCAAAGAGGACAGTGCACCTTCCTTTTAATAAATCCTCATTAATGTTGCATATGTTCTGCCCTTGAATAGTTACAATCTGACATCTTTTATCTTCCTTAAAATCTTTCCTGACCATTTCCTTTTATGTTCAGATTTCTTGATTCTTTTATCTCACTACTTTTCTTTTCCAATAGTTTAGGCCTTTGCTTATTTCCCTGTGATCTTCAGAGACTGTGAATAATAACTTCCCTTCATTATGTTGTTTGTTACCTGGAAGCTACAGAACTTAAAGTGACCAGTTCTCCTCTGAGCACTCTTTTTTCTAAATGACATTAAAACATTAAAATATTTGCCAAAATTTCTTCTACTCTCATATTTTCATCCTCATTTATTTTTGTTGCTTCTCTTCCCATTTATGTTTTACTGCTATTTTTGATAAACGAGATGGCTCTGAATACGAAGGAACTTAGACATCAATGATTTAATAGGTTTATACCCATTCCCATTAAATATTTTAATGACCTGGATTTTTAAGCACTAGAGGAACTTTCATATTTTAACTAAAACAGAGAGATTTTATTTATTTTTCTAATGCATTATCTGACCTATAGCATAAGATAGCTAGTGAACACCTTATGTTGTCTTTAAAACCACCTATGACATACCTGCTGTAATCAGAAGTCACTAAAGTAAATGGAGCAAGTCATTTATCCTGTTCAGTCATCTGGTATCTGTAAATTAACTACCCACAACTATGTTTCCATCATTTTCATATGCTGTAGTTCCTTCTACAGTTTTTAACCAGTTATTGATGGTGCTGGTAGATTATCTCTCCTATTATATTCTGCTCTGAAGTACTACAGCTCTATAAATTACAATATAGTATAGAGTACTCTTATTATTGTAGGGTACATTATATACAAAAATCTTGTTTTCCTCAAATCATTGAGACGATCCATTTCATTTTTAAATACTTAATGCAAATAAATCTGACCATCTATTTGATAATAACATAATCATGATATTACTTTTAAGTGTTACCACAGAAAATGAAAAGAAAGCAAGGTTTAAGAAATATTATTCAAGTGATAAGAAAAATTAGAGGTTTCTGTTATCCTAGTGGCCCAATTGCTGCACTTAATTGTTGTTAGTCACTGAGATGGTCCAAATCACTTTGGTGAGTAGTAGCTTCAGTTCCGATTCACAACCTGAATTAGAAATTTGAATTTCTCAATAAAGATGAGCTTGACAGAAAAAAAAATGCAAATTTCCTTGCAAGCAATTTATTTAAATCTAGGAACCCAAAACTCTTCATTCCCGCCGTTACCACATTTTTCAATTTCATAGTAATAATACATATAGCAGTATATATATACATTCCTACAATATTCAGTAATGCTGCTAAGAAATGCTTTCAACTATCATTATCGTTCTTCTCTTTATGCCCCTTGATTTATTTAGGACCCAAGTTAATATCTTCCCGAACCCAGATTTGTGGGCTTACATGACTGCATTATCGATTCTGATTAGTTTGCTTTTATCTTCAAAATGTCCATCCATCTTATTGCACAAAAGTCTATATTTTACTTTGTACATAGTCACATAGAAATGAATATACATAGAAAATGATCTTAAATCCCTGGTCAAACAAGGAGGAAAGGAAACGGTACATCGAGTTCTAGGATTCTCATCGTGCATCCTTAACAACCCCAAGGACGTATGCTTTTCAAAGAACACAAGTCACTTTGTATAAGAAAAGGCTTATGCAGACTAATTGGTTAAACAACAGATCTGTATTCTTACAATAAAAAAATTAATTACAGTGAGAGGAACATTTATACCCTATATTTTTTTCTGTACACATTTCAACTGAAATATGCTAATTTATTTAAATATAGGGCTTATCCAGAACTCTACCACTAGTATACGTCAAAAGAATTTAGAGAAATGGGGAGAAATTACCTTATATGACAAGATTTGAAACAGGACCTTTCCTATTGTCTTTGAATTTCATCTAAATCATCATCTGATCTAAGGAAGACAAGTGACATGTACCTTCAAATATTCTAAAGAAAAGTAATACATACACTCCTGTAGGATTTACTAAAGGATGACCAATCTCCTCCATTAAGCTGACTCTTCATTAATCCTAATAAAATAAGGCCAGCGATTCACTGAGGGCATTTTCTTTAACAGGATTGGTAATATTTAAATCTGCATGACTTTTCTCCTTACCTTCCCCAAGTAAGCCACAGAGAGAACAAGTTCTAAAAGATGGCAGATTAGAATCTTATGCTCCAGCAGAATGTTTGTAGAGAAATTTGTTAGCCTGTCCTTTGCTGCCACAGGAGCAGGGAAAGAATGTGTTTGAAAAAGCTTGAAATGTGTCCTCTGAAATTTGTGAAGCATTGAGACTGATGCTGATGGTTTCCTCACTTTTGAAAAGCCTGAAAGTAAGAGGCAGTTTAACACAGACTGCAGGGGCAAGGAGGAAGAGAAAGGGAAGCAGTGAGAGCAGACTGTGTACTATCTGAATTTGAAGGGGCAAAGGTAATTGAGTTTCTCTTTAAACCAAAGAAGCCACTAAAATGGCTACCTGGTGAGAGACGAGACCCTCTAATTGGGCCTTAAGGATGGGGTGGGGAGGCAGAGTTGCTGAGGGGAAAAGGAAGGAGATAAACCAGAAAATGCAACACTGTCACCAGGAAATGGGGATGTTACAAGGGAAGGGTGCAGATGAGTGCAAAAGCCCCACGGGAGCCAGCTTGGTTTTGCCCCCAGGAGAGAAGGGAAGGTCTAATTACTATAGCTCCATAGAAGTCTTCCTCCAATCACTTTCTCTGACCCTAACCGGATTCTGAAGAGGTCAGAAATCACAGACGAATGGAAAATGACGAAGATCATAGAGAATAAATACTGCCAACAATAAAAATGGACCAAGCTCCCATTTCCTAAGACTGGTTCCTTTCAGGAAGTGGGAAAGAGGAGTCATGAATTGGATCTGAGATGGAGGTTTGATTATGTGGAGTCAAGTGCTCTGAAACCAGGCTGGGAGGGAAGTGATCAGCACAGCTTCGAGGTCTGCTTGAGATGCCACCAATTAGAATGGAAGAAGGATGGTTGCACCTGGTTGACAGTAACAGACAAAAGAGAAAACAAAGAGGCTTTCTGATTTTGATCTAACAAGTTCAACACTTATAATAAATCAGTTATACTTAAATATAACAAAAACGCAACAAAGTTCAGGAAGATGTTGTTTCAAAGAAAACAATTGGCTTTGGCCTATCATCTATCAAAAGTATCTAGAAACATACAAAGGAAATTTTGAGCATTTTCTTTCACCATGTTTGAGCAGCAAATAATAATTGTTTAGGAAACAGCATTTTAATCACGCTTAATCACATCTTCGTCATTTTTCTCTCTTTCCAAACATTTGTGTCTGCTATATCAGGGTGGGGGTGGGGTTAGGGAGGCGTGGAAGTTTTGGTAATACTGAGTTGAATTTGGTAGAAATTAGCATTTACACCTCTTGTTAATTATTGTGCCTCACACTTAGTTGTGTTGTTCCTAAAAGACAATTAGATTGAGCTGGGAGAACTGGGAGAAAGAAAGAAGTTTGGAGAACCGAGTATAGATCTTAGATTTTTCTTGATAAAAAATATGGTAAAATGTTGTGAGTTACTAGTTTTGATAGAGAGTATGTGAAGAATAAAAATGTAAAAATCTAACATCATTGGTTCTCGGAGAAATGCATTCATTCCTTCTTTCCTGGTATGTGCCAGTACTACATGAGGTTACAGTTACAGAAAGGAAACACAACACTCTTTACCTTAATAACTTTATAGTTTTGAGAAAAAGCAGTGTATAGATAAATAAACAACCACTATCCACAAACACACATAAACACACACACTTAGAAAAGGGATTTTCTAAAGTTGTGTGGTAGTTTTATCATGCAGAGAAATGGAGGTGATGAGCGCTGCTGTAAGGAGAAGGTAAACTTTGAACTGAAACTTGAATGACAAATAAAAGTCACCTGGGGAAAAAGAGAGTGGGGGGTGGGGTGGCCGATAGGGCAGTGGAGATATTTTAAGGTGAAGGAAGAACATATTTAAAAACAGACACTTTGGAAGAAGTGGAAAATTTAAATAGTTCACTCAGTTTAGCTGGCGTGTGTGTATGTTCAAAAGAGAAACAGCAAACGTAATGGAGGGAAAGATCAAGAAGCATGCTTTCTCATACTCTCATGGCCTACTTTGAGAAGGTGAGAGACAAAGTGAGTGGTGCCCAAAGGGCCCTACTTCAACCAGAGAACTCTACTTCAGTGTCTTATATATATAATACTTTTTACATTAGGTTTTAGTTGAAGTATTCTGCAACTTAAAAAAACAAAATTAGAATCTGTAGATCTTTAAAAATAGCAGAAGGCATGTGGACACACAAAAAGCACCAAAAATGGAAAAAAAATCAAAAGAGGATGAAGGATACTGGATCACAGTATTTATCTATTTCAATATTGTTGATCTTTCTTCAAACTCTTCAGTCATGATGTCTTTGATTCCTGTTTCCCGTTTTCTTGAATTTGCCTCTTGATATTCTCTTTCCCTGATGACTTTTCCCACACCCACATTTTAAATATTCGCTCACAAATCCATTCTTTCACTAAATATTCTTTGACTGACAGAAAATGCAAAAGTGAGTCATAAGTTCCTGCTCATAAGGAACTTCCCCCTTTAGTAAAGGGGGACAAATGAGGAGGTCAGATATATCACAAATCGATATGTCAAGTTCTATGACAGGTGTACAAATAAACAGCTATAAGATCCAGAGAATAAACAACCAACCTGAGAGAAAGAACACAAAGTAGAGTAGCTAAGACATACTCAAATCCCCAACTTGCCATTTCCTAGCTACATGCCTTTGCGTTTTTTTCATCATTGACTCTATCTACAGTTCAATTTCCTCTCATGTACAATGAGGGAAAATAGAAGTACCTGCCTTTGGGGGTCACTGTGAAGACTGAATAAGATTATGATGTAAAGAGAGGGACATAAAATTTAATCTGTGTCTTCATCAATTAAAAGAAGTTTTTGAGGGAGCACAGGTGGTTCAGTGGTAGAATGCTCACCATCCATGTGGGAGACCCGGGTTCGATTCCCGGATCATGCGTGCCCCCAGGTGAGTGAGGTGGGATTAGGATTCCCAGAGAGAGGGACTATGGTGTTCCAAGGTCCTATCCTCTGAGCACTTCAGGTTACTCTACACAGCCCGTCTCTGAAAAATGACGTAACTATTGTGGCTTAACCACTGGATTAGGCTAATGCCTCCCTAAGTAATAAAATGAGATTTAAAATTTCTCCTGAGTTTCTTCTCTCTTGGTGCCCTATAACCACCACAAACTCAAACACTTTTAAACTAAACTCAAAATCTTTCTCTGGCTCACATTGTTCTTCTCTTCCTATATTTTCTCAGCTCCATCATAGGCTTCCTGTTTCTGCCTCACTGTCTTCTACACTCAAATCCTCACCCAAGTCTGTTCATATATTGCACATTTATCATCCAAATATGGGTTCGCTTATCAAAACTCATTTATTATCTCTTGTCTAAACTTCTGAAATAATGCCCTGGCTGTTCTCCTACATTCTAGAATTTCTTTTCTCTACTAATTGACCAATGATGTTTATATGTTCACTCTTCAAAGATTAACCAGACAACTACAAGATGCCAGGATTTCTTCCATGTGTTAGGAAATTAATAATAAATATCTCCAAGCTACAGAGGCATTTCTTTATATTATCACCTGTCTAATCTTTTCAAAGCTCATCATATTACTTTTGCTAAAAACCTCAATCAACTGTGTATGTTCTATAGACTTTAGCTAGGCACAAATTCCTTAGTATGACATATAAAGCCCATCACATTGAAGGGCCAGTCTACATTAAAAGAAAAAGAAAACTTTTCCCCTAGTCACCACTCCATTTCCAATTAATCAAACTATTTTAACTTCTCTCCAATCTCAAGCATTCTATACTCTTCCTTGCTTTTGCACTTGTCCTTCTGCTTACAGTGCCCTTCTCTCCATATTTGTCTGGGGGAATGGTCCAACTTTTAATACATAGTTCAATATTTCCTCCATGAAAATGAAATCAGACAGTTAGTGAGTTTCTATTGTATCTTCATCTTGCTTTAGCCCATAACCAGTCATCAAACATTTTGTACATCATTTTCTGACTGTTTAGCTTAATGCTTTCCTAATGCCAATGGCAAACAAATCTCTACATCTCTTTAGAAAACCTACTCCTTTTGGACTTGGCCATTGCATTTCCTACTGTTTTTGTATTCAGACACTACAGTCGTATGTAAAATAATTTGAAACATTTAGAGAAAGACCTAAATTTATCCCCATATGGGGATATTTTTAAATTAGAGAATATATCAGTCGGGATTCTCCAGAGAAGCAGGACCAAAAGAATATACATTACCTATCTATCTGTCTGTCATCTGTCCATCTACCATCTATCCGTCAATCACTCTATTTACTTATCTCTCTATCCATCTACCTGCCTACATGCATGCATACACAGAGAAGGAGGGAGAGATGGTTTATAAGAAATTGGCTCATGCAATTTGTGGGTGCTGGCAAGTCTGAATTCCATGGAGCAGCTGGGCATTCCATTAGGAGTGATGTTGACGTGCTGAGGTAGAAATTCTCCTGATCTCTGAGCTCTCCGTTCTTGTTCTTAAGATCTCCAACTGACTGGACAATGCCCAGCCACACATTATGGAGTATAATCCCCTTCACTTAAAGTCAACTGATTGAAGATGCTAATCCTATCTATGATACCTCACACCAACAACTAGGCCAGGGTTTGACCAAATGCCTGGACACCATAATCTAGACAAGTTAACTCATAAAACTAACCACCACAGAGAGCATTGTGTCCTACTTCTTTTCCTACATAAATTTCTGAAAGAGAAAGAAATTCTAAATGATGAACCAATTCACATCTTAATCATAGGTTAGAAGCAGAATCCATACTTAATCTACAATAATTAAATAATCATTTGGCTGACTGGTGCTACCCTCAACCTCCTAATTTCTCTAAATGAAAGAAATTTAGCAACTGAGATTAAATCCCTATGTAGTTGATACGAATATTGAATTTATTCATTCATTCAACAAATAGCCTTTAGATAACCACTTTGTGCTAAGCACATTGCAAGGCTCATGGTACACAAGATCAAATGAGAATTCTTTACCCCCAAGTTACTCATAGTTTTGTAAAGAAACAGCAAGGAAAATCAACAAATGAAAATGGCGATAGTCCAGAGACTTCGTTTTTAAGGAGGAGGTAGACATACAGATGGAGAGAAAAGCGATATCAGTGTGCAACCATGAAAGAGAGCATAAGTGCTCTAACAGCTCGAAGGAATGTTTTTATAAACATAAATGTAGGGTCCCTCTTAATTGTAAATTCCTAGAACTACTCCAAGATGGCTCTTGTTAATCATTATTTCTCACATAATGCATTGAGCAGTAGTAAATATTTCTTGAATAGATTACTCTCTTGGAAGAAGTAATGAGAAATTGTAGTTCTCAAATTAGTTGAAAATCCTTATATGTGATTTGGAATTAAGATCAGGGAATAGACATAGTAGTGTTTAAAAAGTTTGGAATTTAATCCCTAAGGTTTATTTGGACACTCTAGATTATCAAATAAATTTGAGAAGATATGCTGCAGCATAGACTGTTAATATTAGATTAAATTCCCATTGTGGAGCAGGATTTTTTTTTTATTTCCAAATAGAATTCATTAATTCTGTCAAGATAGAGCTGGCATAAAACAGATACATACCAGTAGAGGGAAAACAAACAGACAAAGTGTATGTGTGTCTTTTCAAATGTAACTTTAAAATGGTGTTGTTTACTATAAATCTCTATCGTATAGAGTAGTGACATGGAACTCACCACCTCTGGAATTTAGTTGGGGAGCCTTCCAATAACACCGTGCAAAGTTGGCCACAACCCATGGTTTTGCGGAATAGTGTGCTATTGTTATTACTCTCCTTTACCTTACAGCTGTGAAATTCAAACAAAGTCCACAGGGCAGCAGGCAAATGCTTACTACCCCTAGGAGAGCAGGTGAGCACAACAAGTAGAAGAGTATGAAAGAATAAGCATGTTGGAGTCCATCAGACCTGGATTAAAATGCTAGACTGGAAGCAAAATCTGAGTTCTGTTATTTGTAAATTGGGCCTAACTCATGCTTATCCTTCAGGTTCAGCAAAGGTCCCATCTCTCCAAAGCCTTTGTAATTCCTTACGAGAAATCTTGACACTTTCCCCACTTTCCATTCCCCATTGCCTTAAAACTTGCTTCCCCAGTCAGTAAAGGACATACCTACCTTTTACCTAGTTTTTCAGGAAAAAGTGTGGTGTGTTTGTTACTTTCTTTTATTCAAATGCCAGAACCAATCCATCAGGAATTCCTGTCGGCAGTATCTTTGAGATAAATCCTCGATCTGACCTCTTCTCATAACCATCACCACTGTCACCTTAGTCTGAATCACCCTCGCTGCAGGGACCACTGAAATGACCTCCCCCCTCATCTCCTTGCTTCCATTCCTGCCATCCTGCATTTTATTTTGTAGGACAATTAGAGCAGCCTCTTAAGATGTAAATCGATCAGATTATGTCACCTCCTTCCCAAAATCCTACAACACTTTCCATCCCAATTGGAAAAAAAAAATCCAAATCCTTGTCATTGCCTACAAAATCTTACATGCCTGGTCCCTGCCAGACTCTCAGAAATATTCTCCCCCAGCTGGTCTCCTCGCTCTAACCACACTGGTCTTGCTCTAACTTGCACAGTGCCAAACACTCATAGATCTCAGGGCCTTTACACCAACCGTTCTCCAGCCTGAAAGGCTCTTTCCTCAAATCTCCGCATGGCTCATGTAAACATGGAATGGTTAATGGTTTCACTAACCATCCTGATCTGCTTGACCTTCCTTTTTATCCAGGGAACTACAAAGAAGAAACAGAACAACTGAGTCAGGCTGACATACCAATAATTTTTCACAGCGCTAACTAAGACCTCTGACCCTCCAGAGAAGAAAAGGTCATGCTGAAACCAGCAAGTCTGTTCATTTTCACTAGATAGCCCTGCTCCTGCAGAAATATCCTGCCAGTCCAAGTTGTAAAATTAATGAAACATAGTCCAAGGACATCCTTCCGCAGGCAACTCAAGTAGCTCACTCTCCCTTGCTCCCCTCCCCATTGCCCTGCCCCCTCCCTTTGTTGCTCCCAGTCATATAAACTGCTTCTCCAAAGCTTGCCTTTTGAGCAGATTTTTTGTTGCTGTTCCGCATTGATGCTACTTTAGTTCAATAAAACTTCTTCTACGATTTGGTTTTCAGCGTCTGTTTACAAAAAAGCACTCACTTCTGGCCATAGTTTGGAGTTTTGCTCAGAGAGTCCTTTCCTGAAAACCTGATCAAGGGGTACCCCCCCCCCGACTCTGTTTCTTGTTACCTTGCTAAATTCCTCCTTATCCCTATCTGATATTCTATATCTATGTATTTATTTGTTTATTGTACATCTCTCCTAATGAATCACAGTATCCATGAAAGCAGGAAATTATGTTTCTTTTGTTTAAATATCCCCAGCAATAGCCATGGTGTCTTGCACACAATAGATGTTTCATAAGTATTTGTTGAATAAATAAAATGTCCTCTCAATTGTTCCCTCACACACCCTGCAGAGATCCATCTGGATGCTCTCTGTGATTTGTATCTATTGCACCTATATTTCTAGTGCTTATATTGCATCTGTTTACTTTTCTATACCCATCACTAGATTATATGTTCTTTGGCATCAGAAGGTTTTCCCTGGCTTGTTTTCCATTGTATGTTGGTATCTACCCCAAGTTCTATCATTTAATAAATGCTCAATAAATAGTTGCATAAAATAGTGGTTGATCATAATGTCTGAGACCTCTTCAGTATTAAAAGAAATGATAATGTTAATAGATATTCTTATTTTATGCAACTAGAAACTTCTTAACTAGTGCCTGCCTAAGGAGAGTTTAAAAAGCTGATTAAGAAGTAAATATGAGTGTGAAAAACAAGCCATTTGTCATTTCTATTCTAATTTTAGAAAACACAATCAAATTAATTTAGATGTATCACCCCTAGGGCAGTCACTTCTGTGCAGACACAGAAGATACCTGCAGTTTATTTCCAGCATGCTGAGAAGCGTTTTCCCAGCCAAGACAAATAACAGGCATTGGTAGCATTATATTTATTTCTCTTCTCTATACCACTTGGCACTAAAAAGAAACATACTTTTAACCTAGGGCTGTTGTAGCACTCTTATATTCAATAGAGGCATGAATTGAAAAATACATTAACAGAATGCTCTTGACCAAACAGAAAAAAAAAAAAAAGAAGTAAATTACCTTGTGATTAAAAAGCAGTTTCTAACCTACCAGGAAAGCTGTCAAGAGCTGATGACATTATTTTCAAGGGTAGAGATAGGAGAGAATCTTCATTCCTAGAAAAAACCGAATCAAATGATTGTCAAAACAATGAAGTAAAATATGAACTTCAAGTATTTCCAATACTGTATGATTTTGAATTACTGTTTTGGGTATTTATTGAAAACAGCAACATGCTTTCCAAAGAAAGCTATCTAAATTTGATACTAAGATATCAGAATTTGGGAGGTATAATTATTGTTCTCTCTGGAAATTTCTATTTACATATATTACTAAAATCAGAGATTCTAGTGTTATCCCAAATCCCCTGAATAATAAATAAATAATAAATCAAATTGGGGGGAAATAAACATTAGGGCAGTCTGTTATATCCATAAAGTACATATAAAAAAAACCTTATTTAAAAGGACAAAGCCATTTCAATCCAAACCAGAGTAACATGCATGATCGTGTGGTTATGATAACAAAATGAACAGGTAGACAATTTCACATCCAGTCATCTCTCCCCCATTTGCAGTTACTACCTTTCCTTTCCTTTGTGAACACAGTTGGAAAACTTTGCTATCTGTCCTTTGACTTTAGTGATTCTTTAACCACCATCTATCTTTAATCATTCAAGAAATCCTCAACGAAGAGCGGTTTTCACTGTAACTGTGCTGGCACTCACTTGGAAACTACAGATGACGGTATCTCTTAGCTGGCACCAAACGCTAATTCCTATAAGGTCCATTGAATGGGAATGTTAGTCTTTGGCTTGATGAATTTCTTTTGATCATTTGATCTTTGACATTTCAAGGCTAGATTTGATTTCAAACTTATTAAAATGTCAGGTTACAAAATTTTTGGTTGGAATCTTTAAAAAAAATTTAAATGGTTAAAAATGCACTCTTTCTCAAATTGTTTAAAAAATAAACAGAGGGCGGGCCACGGTGGCTCAGCAGGCAGGAATGCTTGCCTGCGATGCCGGAGGACCCGGGTTCGATTCCCGGTGCCTGCCCATGTGAAAAAATAAATAAATAAATAAATAAATAAATAAAAATAAACAGGAAACTACAAGTGCCGGGGAAGATACGGAGAAAGAGGTATAGCTATTCATTGTTGGTGGGGATGTAGAATTGTGCAGCTGTTCTGGAAGGCAATGTGGTAGTTCCTCAGGAAGCTAAGTATAAAATTACCATAAGATCCAGCAATCCCATTACTAGTTATGTACTCACAAGCACTGAAAGCCAGGTCATGAATAGACATTTGCACACCAGTGTTTATGAAGCATTATTCACAATTACTAATGGATAGAGGTGGCCCAAGGGCCTATAGACTGATGAATGAAGGGTGATTGTGCAGCTGCAGGAAGGAATGAAGTTGTGATGCATGCAACAATATGAATGAAACTTGAGGACATTATGTTGAGCAAAATAAGTCAGAGACAAAAGGATAAATACTGTATGGTCTCACCAATATGAACAAACTATAATGAGCAAACCCTGAAAATTAATTTCAGGAGCATAGTTTATCAGAAAATATAAAGAGGGTAGAGATTGGGCAATTGATGCTTAAGGAGTACAGAATGTTTATAAAGGTTGATTGTAAGGGTTCAAAGAAATGGATAGCACAGTACTATGTGATGATAAAACAATATTTAAGTGGAATTAGCAAAGCTGAGTTGAGTGTGATTGAAATAGAAGATTAGGGTTGTGAATGTCACTAAAAGAAAAGCTAGAGGATAAAAACTGGGACTGTATAACTTAGCAAAACCTAGAGTGAACAATGACGGTGGTTAATTGTACAAGTACAAGAAAGTTTTTTCATAAACTAGAACAGATGTTATCACTTTTACAAGGTGTTAATAATGGGGTGGCAGATGGGGAAAATGCAATGGATGCAAACTAAGGTCTATAGTTAACAGTAACACTGTAATATTCTTTCATTAATTGTAACTATACCAAAGCTATTTGTCAATAACAGGGGATTTTTTTCTTTCTGTCCAGAAGAAATGGGAATGTTCTTAGATTGTGTTGATGAATGCATAACTATGTTATTATCCCAGGAGCCACTGATCGCACACTTATGATGGATTGTATGGTGTGTGAATAAAACTGTTCACAAAATGTAATTTTTAGAAAGTTAATGCAAAAATAACAATAAAGAGGTGAGTGACAAATTTTTAAATGCATTATCTCACTGTAAGTAATATCTTTCACATAAAGCAATAGAAACATCAAAAGGCGATAGAATTTCTATAGATGTTGCAAAATATGCATTGACTGTTTCTAGATTAACTAATTTCCCTGTTTTTTTCTAACAAATTTCTTTTCCCTCTCCATCATTAGTTTCCAAAAATCTTACCGGTTTTCCATGCATATGTAATTAACACTTTCAGATGGCAATCCATTTGCTAGTACTGTATCAAATGTTTTTAAAAGGGATTAGTTTATGTCAACTTTTGTATATGTTTCCATGACTCAACCCCAAAATACAGTAGGAAACATATGATGTCTTCAATAGCTATTACGTTTATTCTCAATAGGCCTTCCCTAACAAAAATATGTAAATCTTAACAGGCGGCTTATATGGAATATTTGGTAAAGCTGTTGTGGGATTTTGTTATCTATTTCAGCAAGTCAAGTTTGGTTTTAAGTTATCCGCAATATTCTGGGAGAAGACCTCCAGATCTCTCATGTGTCAATTTTTATTCTAGTGTACAGACATACTTGTATATGAAGACAAACCAACAAACCTGGTAAACAAGAGGAAAAGAAGCCAATTGAAGATACAATAATAAAATGACAGAATTCAGCATTTGGTGGTGGTGTCATATAATGTTACTGTAAATCATATAAATCCAATGTAAAAGAATTTTTTTATTGTTGCTTGTTTGTTTTTATTTTCTAGTTCTTGATATTAGGAAAACTACATTGAAAGAAAAAGTATTCTTGAAAGCCCTAAAGATGGCAAGAAGTCTGTAGCCTCAACGTATCGAATCCACTTATCCCCCATGGTACGACTTTGAACAGATATTTCACAGCCTATTGTTTTGAAGGGTAATTCCTGAAATTCTGATTTCCACCTTGATTTTTACCTCTCTCTCTCTCTCTCAATCAATCAATCAATCTCCCTTTCTCTTACTAGAATGGTGATTGGAAATAAGTTTAAATTGTCAGAGAATAGAAGCTATTATTAAATAATTCCAGATACCTAACAGAGCTGGCATGACCAATCTGTCCTAAACGTATACTTGCTATGCTCAGATCTAAGTTCAAAGCTCTAAACTAGCCACTGTAGGGTCTTTATAGGTTCCAAGGGCATAGCTATGAATTTTTGTACTCTTAGATGTATTTTTTTACTGTTCTTTAAAGTCGGATCTCATAAATCTGCTAGTTTCTAAAAATCTGCAGCTTTTTGAATAGTGGCCCTTGTATTTCAATTTAAACCAAATGGGAGCAAACTTATTACTTTTATTCTGAAAGGTCATTTTTCAAGATTGTATTAGAAAATAAATCATTTAAAGCCATCTTTGGACGGTTCCTTGCATGAATGTTTTAAGAAGAACATGTAATGAGAGCATCTCTGCAAAGCAAAGTGGATTTGTCAATCCAAAATGGTCTGAAGCTGCCACCTCCTGGCATTTATGTGGTATTTCTCTAAATTCAGTATTCCTCCACTGAAGAGAAGTGACATAATTGGAACAATCTGCAGTACCTCTACAGTATCCAAGAGAGGTCTGTAAGTACAACAAAAGCAAAATGCCAACATTGTGGCTCCATTTAAAAACAGGCTGCTATAGTAAAGTCCAAGCAATTTCCTGTTAAAATCAGGCAAGGTCTAGTACTTGAGATGGAGACATTTCTGTATGCCTTTGAAAACTGAAAGTTTACATGGGTTGGAGGTTATTATGGTTGGTTGTTTTTGTTTTTGTTTTTGTTTTTGTTTTTCCAGTATTCTCTCACTTCATCAGGATAAATCACAATTTAGCACTTTATCGGTGGCCTGATTTGAGACTAATCAATTTAATCCCTTACCATGGAAGCAGATGTTCAGCTTAGAAAATAAATATCAACCAAATAATTGACAACTATCTCTGCGTACCAGAAACTCAAAAATGAAAATTCATATTATTAAAAGATTTTAAGTCCATGTACGCATTTTTCTGATCATCAAAACTAAAAGGGTGTCTGTTTGGCAATATCAATAATTTATGCCAGGTGTTAGCTTTTTCTTTTTTTTTTTTAGAACAAGCTCTTGGGATCATTCAGGAACAAAAGCTTAGAGCACAAATAAGCTGGTCAGCTGTGAAAACCCACTGAGCTCCATGAATGACCACTCTCTTGTCTTTCTCAGAAGGCTATTTTCTTTTCATAATTGCCAGAAAAAAATAAATTAAGAGCTTTACTATTTTTCCCATGTGCCTATCTTTCCTATAATGCTTTTCTTCAAATGAAGGGTAGCTGGGTTAGATATTTAAAATGAATAAAATAGCTCCAAGTAAAGAAACTGATGACTTTGAGCCTGCAAGAATTATAGAACCTAAGTGAAGATTAATGAGGCCTGAAAATGGAGGGTCCCATGGTCTCCAAACAATTGCAAGTTGTCTCACCTCAACCTTCTCTACATTGAACAGCTGCCCATCTTCAAGGCTCATTTCAAGCAAAATTGTATTTGTTCCTGCTTTGATTCAGAAATAGTTTGATAAAACCTAGGACAAATAACTTAGCTTTAAAAGTTTCCTCAACTATCTATTTTTTTTTTCCAGACCGGGGCAATTCAGCTTGCCTTCTGTCCATTGCGGAGTCATCATGATTGGGTATGTGCATTCTGACACTGTCCCCTAGCCTTGGTGATCAAGGACCAGGACCTTATTAAGAGTCTGTTTATGAGAGTGCACTATTCAAAGAAGGAAACATTATATAGCTTCATTTCTCTTTCCCCATTCCATAGTCCTAGAGATAGAGTGCTGCTGGTGGTCAGGGAGCTTTGAAGGTCTGCATTATCTTTGATGAAGGGAACAGTGGCTGCAATAAAAAATGATTTTCTCCAATTGACTCTAGATTCCTGGATGTTGCTAGTGCCCTATAGTTTGCCCGAGAAGACATAAAAACTGATTTGGTCTTAATCTTTCGAACGTTATGGGAGGTGCACACAACTCCATCTGACTACAATGTCACAGGAACTTTGTGTAGTTAATATATCTTTCCTTGTTATCAGAAATGGAGAGACAGTATTAGATTAATAGGCGTTCATCTAGGCTCTGTGAAAACCACCACAGAAGAGTCTACATTTGTCATTTTGTCCATTATTAGAGACCATCTATGGAATTTCTTTGTTCATCATGTTTGTCCAGTAAGTCCCCTTAACCTTATTAATCTTTTCTTATGGGAACCTCTGAAATGTTTTTATTCCCTACAGTTTACTTGTTCAAATTTCATGTTTACGTGTTCAAATTTAGCCAAGGATTTTGGATTATCCATCTCTTTCCCATGAACATTGACTAAACTCAAAACACTCAAATGCAGAATCATATAGGGTTTTAATGCTTGTCCAACATGGTCCAATACATACATATATTGAAAACACCATAAATCCCAATTAATAGCAGATACTACTAAAGTAACCGAATAGTATAAGTAGTAAGGCATGTGAGGGTGATTGCTTTCTCAGATCACCTCCTCTCATTCCAGCGTGTTCTTTGATCTCCTTCCAAGGGGCTTCACACCGTACCTCCGGACACTTTCTATAGGCTTTTGTCAACTACTCAGCTACTCAGATTTTGGTTGTTTACCCTGGATGGTCATCAAATCCACATTATTTTGCTAGTTTAGATAGTTGTAAAACAATGTAGGAAGAAAATAAGTGCTTATAATGGAACCAGAGAGAGAGGCAGCAACTGGACAATTTGAGCTATGACTGCTGTCCCTATGTGCTGGTTTGAAATGATGCATGTCCCCTAGAAAAGCCATATTTTAATCAAAAGCCCATTTCATAAAGGCAGAATAATCCCTATTCAATACTGTATGTTTGAAACTGTAATCAGATCATCTCCCTGGAGATGCGATTGAATCAATAGTGATTGTTAAACTGGATTAGGTAGAGGCATGTCTCCACCCATTTGTGTGGGTATTGATCAGTTTCTGAAGTCTTATAAAAAAGGAAACATTTTGGAGAATGAAGGCGATTCAGAGAGAGCAGAGAATGCTGCAGCGCCATGAAGCAGAGAGTCCATCAGCCAGCACTTTGGAGATGAAGAAGGAAGATGCCTCCCAGGGAGCTTCATGAGAGCCAGGAAAGAAAGCTAGCAGATGACACTGTGCTTGCCATGTGCCCTTCCAGCTGAGGGAGAAACCCTGACTGCATTCACCATATGCCTTCTCAGATGAGAGAGAGACCCTGAACCTCATTGGCCTTCCTGAACCAAGGTATCTTTCCCTCTATACCTTTGATTGGACATTTCTATTGACTTGTTTTAATTGGGACATTTTCTCAGCCTTAGAACTGGAAACTTGCAACTTATTAAATTCCCCTTTTAAAAAGCCATTCTGTTCCTGGTATATTGCATTCTGGCAGCTAACAAACTAGAACATCTTGTAAAGAGATACCAGCAGTGGATCATAAGGTACAGCTACCAAAAGCTACTTGGATAGCATGATAGGGGCAGAGTCTTGAGAGCCTTTGAAAGCTGAAGTTGCTCTCTTCCCACAAAGATGCAAATAAATATTTATAAGAATTGAAAATCTGTAAGCAGCAGAGGGCTAGATAAGGAGGGGCAGATCCAGGGTAGGAAAGAGAAGTTATCCAGGGAGAAGAGGAATGGCATTTTTGTGGGAAAACTACTACGGCTGAGAGCAAGTCAACAGACGAGTTTGATGAAGGCTGTCTTTAGAAAGAACTAATAACCCAGCCACAAAAGAGAGCCCTGCTGTGAAATTCCAATCCCCCTCCCCTCCTAGAATCTAGGAAAATAATATTGCATATTTCAAGATACTTTTACCTCTCACATAAAGTCTGTGGCATGCTGTTTGTATTATGTACAGTATACAACAGTGATATGCAGTGTGCTTATTATACACAGTTGTGATAATCGCATTTCTATAGGCATATATAGTGACATAGAATATTGCCTTGGAAATGTAAATAACTCTCTTAGTAAATGTGAGAGGGTATGTTCATCGAGGAAAAATATTCTCCATAATAGAAATCTCTTGACTAATTCTTGGTAAGGAGAGTCGAGAGCCTGTTAACAGATATTCTAGTCCCTTCTCATTTCTTACAATTATAATTATATAATTGTATTTCCTCTATTTTCAAGGAAAGCTGTTCTCATTGTTTGAGTTAATGTAAATATGGAAAAAAGGTGAAAGCTCAATGTGGTATTTTCAACAGCTCCTTTAGGAATCTATTTATTATTTTAGGAGAGACAGCAAAGTACATGTATGTGTGTGTGCATTTATAATTACGCTTCATCCAGAAATTTTAAAAACGTGTATTTGAATAGTAACATGATGAATTCACTTAAAATTGATAAATAAAGGTAATTTCCACCCTTACATTCTTGTTTTGTTCCCTAAATGCCATTTAGCATGCTATAAATTTACTAAGCTAATGCATTAAACACTCACCTTCAATTTTCCCATTTAGGTACATATAACTTTATATATAAATGAGATTTAGGAATTCAGAAAAAAAATTCTGAGCAAGCACTACTAAAACATGATATGAATTTATTTATACATGATATACATTTAGCAATCTGTTAAAATGTTCTTTATAAATCAGACAAAGAAATGATCAATTTACAAAATGAAATACATAATATTTATTTTAAATGTATCAACTATTTTTTAAAGATTGAATTAGATTATTTTTTTAAATCTAAGTTTTTTTAAATATTTATGACACAATTCAAATATCTGAGACTAAGAGGATTATTTCGCTACTTGGTATAATAACTACCATAGCTGGAAAAAGTTACACATATACAAATAGAAGAAAGTAATCATTTCAGCCTCAAATTCTTCAAAGAAATTTGCAGGATTATGGCTAGTAAATAGACGTCTTTCTTGACGTCTGTCAGTTGCTCTGACAAAGTACTTGAAATGGCTTTTATTTTAAATAAACAGTTGCAAAACCAAAGAAAATGCTTTATTTGCTTAAACAGGTCAGAACATTCTAGTTTCAAGTTTTTCGAGTGTGCCCATATGAAAGATTTACTGGACATAGCTTACATCATTTTAGGCATCAAAATCATATGAAACCTGGGTTCATTTCCCGGACCATAAATCAAAAAAAAAAAAAAATCATATGAAGATTCCATAGTTTCCAAACATCTGTCTTCACAATTCCTTCTTCCTATGGCACAAATCTTTTGAGAGAAGCAGTTACTTTTCACTTATCGTTAACATGTTGCAGATAAGTCTGTTCCTAATATCTGCTAAGATAGCATTTCTTCAATTGTCATCAAAGAAAAAGTCAGAACATTTGGATCACCTGTTTCTGTATGATACAGAAGATTCTAAGAAAGCCCTGAGTGTTTAAAGACGTTTGCAATCAACCAAGTATACAGTGCACATTCTGGGGAACACAAGCTGCAAGATGTTGTAATATGATACAAGTGAAGGAGAGCAGTCCATACAGTAAATATTACTGATGCTTTTATTAATTTCATTTTAGCTAAATATATATATATACGCATGTTATATGTAATATATTATATCCTTAACTAAATTATATGTGTTATATATATTTGAAAATCCACTCTTTCCTTAAATAAAGACTCAATAGAAGTTTTGCCCAATGATGAGGAAATCAGCCCCTCATAATCAATGAATCTTCATGAATGGTATTTAAAAGTTAAAAAATTCAACTAACAAGGAAGTCATTGACAGATGGTACTCTTGGGACAAACACTATGTCTTCTTTAGTGACCTTCAATGTTTTACATTCCCAATCAATGCTGTACCTCCTTTGTAATTTTTTTTTCTAACACAAATGCTGTGGTCTTTTTTGCATAGCCATTTTGGATTTCTCTAATATAGGAATCCAAAGTAGTTTCCCCCCCCTTACTGAGTACCATAATTTCCCACTCCACTCCCCACACACACACACACACACTGTTGCCTGCTGACCACAAAGCATGCCTTGGAGAGTGTCTTAGCACAGGTGGAAGGGCAGTCTGTAGCTGTGATCTGTTAGGGAACTGGGTGTTGAGGTTCCAGGAACTGGTGAGTACTCCCTTGTCATTCTACAGAGCAGTTTTTATAAACACCTGCGTCCTGCATTTAAATGAGGAGTCTGTGGTGTCCTTTTTCGCACAAAATCACTATTTTGGGTGGGAGAATGTCCCACCTTACTTCAGGAATTACTAGTCTAAAAAAAGGTTAGATTTGTTTAAAAGAAAAAAAAAACCTTCAAAATAATATAGCGGTTTGTGTTTTTAAAAAATACATAAAATAGTCCTTTATTGTCATTAGCTCAGTTGCAGGAAGGTTCTTTGAAGTGAATATAATAAAAACTAAAATGTATTTGAGTGGTTCTAAAATCCTAGCCTTGTTTAGTAATTTAGCTATGTGCCTTTTTCCATCGCATCTGGTGAAAAGGTCACATTTGATTGAAAAACTCCATCAGAGGGGATATCAGACTCAACAATACAATAGCAGGAAGATGAAGATGTATGATTCGGCTGACAGCTGTGTTTGGTTATTTGATGCTTGTCAGCTCCCAGAAACCTTATCTTTATTTGAAAGTACCTACTAGAAGATTCATAAGTGACTTCCCATCACAACACAAGCACTATTACGTATTTAATGTGATGTCCTGCTATCTCTGGGAAAAAAAATGAAAATGAGCTCAAATCCAAGACGGGAAATGATGTGAAAGGTTTATTAGAAAAACCAATGGCCATGCTTTAAAGACTGTCTTTTATTACCCAATAATACTACTAAAAGAATGAGACATTTGTAAGTGCCATCTATAAAATACACACATAATAGACTTTTATGAAATGATTACATATTTCAAACAAAGGGAAATGGAATTTCCTAGATTTCTGAGGGGGGGCAAAAAATAAAATCTTGGTTGAATGAGTCCTCCGGGCACACCAGACTTGTTCCCCTTCACACAGAATAGGAATCAAAATCACATGATAAATTGCTGCTTATTCTATCCATTTCATGCAAGCATAAACAAGAAAGCAACAAACAGCTAGGAAACTATTCCCAGACTATTTCCAAGCCTCTCAAAAATTATTTCACACAGCACCCTAAACCTATCAAACCCCACAGAAAATGGGAAATAAAGAAATTGGATAATTTTTTGATAGTTTAGTTTTTAAACATTGCCAAAATTCAAAAGAGTTAATAAATAGTGGCTTGGTTCTCAGAAGAACACTACCTACAAACTCATGATCTGACCAAGTTTTATTCCATGACACCAGAGTCCAGCCACCCTTGCTGAGTGATTGCCAGCCTGGGGCCAGGTCTAGTCTCAAGTAGTAGGAGATGGTCTGCCAAGGCCGGATTTGCCCAAGTCTCAAAAACACCTGAGCTGAGCCCTCAGCATATATTTAGGAATGATATATAAAGTTCAAGTTAACTAAAAGTGACAAAGAACAGATTAGTTGGGTTTGCAAGGGTAGTTCAGTGGTAGAATTCTCACCTGCCATGCAGGAGACCCAGGTTCGACTCCCGGTCCATGCACTTACCAAAGAAACAAACAAACAGAGCAAAACAAACAAAAACAAAGAAACAAAAATTCAACAAATGGTGCTGCCATAACGGGATATTCACATAGAAAAATAATGAAATGTGACCCCCACCATACGGTATGCAAAAAAAACAGATTAGGAAAGTGTGTTTATTTTGCTTATTTTTGTTGTTCTTATTATAATGTGTTTGGTGTGTAGTAACTTAATATTCCAAAAATACCAATAAAACTCAATTAAGGAAAGCCATTATCTGTGTATTCAGTCATACAGTAAACTATGACGTGGTCCCTATTCTGGGAGCAGGACTGTACTGGGCACTGAATGATCTCGTGAACAAGACCCTGTTCCTTACCCGGGGTATTTTTATTGTAAAGGATGACATGGACCAGTCAGTATGCAATTCAGTTAAGTGCCATAAGTTGGGTAATTCAGAACAACTTGGGAAAAAAAATAACAGCCAGTTTAGGTTGGGAAGGAGACTAGTCAGCAAAGACATTTTCGTCCAAGTGATACTCCAATACTTTGCTGTAGGCAATGGAGGACAGGATGAGGAGAGAGAGTTCCAGATGTGGGGGATGGCTCATGATGCATTAAAGGGGTGGGAACTCTGCCCATACATTGTAAGAGGGTGCACTGGGCAAGAGACAAAGTGAAGAGGTAAACAGGTGCCTTGAATTAATGTTGTCAAGTTTGAACTTTATTCTTAGAACAGTGATGAGACATCTCAACAATCCTCAGCAATGGGCATTATGATATATATTACAGAAATGGAGATTTAAGACGCAAAGATCATGTGCGATTTTTCTAAATAATTAAGTGTATTCTTCTGGGTTCTGGCAGGAAAGAGACGGCGCTCTCAAACTGGGTTACAGAGGATAACTGACTGCAGGGACTGCTCACAGAGGGGACTCAGCCCTGAGGGAAGTCAGCGAGGTACTTGTCAAAGCAGGAAGCCTAAGGAGCCAGCGGGAGGAAGCGGTGACTGGAATCCAGAGAGAAAAGTGCAAGCGGTCCACAGACATTCCATAGCGGGTACCAACAGGAAAGGAACAAGGGGGCATAAACACTGTGACCCCACTTTCCATGGGTCAGACCCCACTGGAAGGCAGAGGATAAGGGAACCCTTTGCTCAACTCTAGGACACAAATCATAGTCGAGAAAGGCGGGGAAAGAATCTGGGAGAGATAAAAAAGGACAAGCAGGAAATCAACAGCAAAACTTAAGCTTATCTCCATATCCCAAATTATTAGATAGAATTTTAAAATATCATTAAATCAACATCAGCAAATGTTACTTTCATAGGCCATTTTCTCCATTTTGATATAAATAAAAAGCTGTATTAGCAGGACATTAAAAGAATGAAATATATAATTTTTTAAAAACCAATGAACTAGAAATTCCTGGTGAATTGATAACTGTACCGTTGCATTTGGACAGTAAAAGGTGGCTTTATAGTCCCTCGAAGGATGCTGTGGTTGTGGTGCTGATAGCAATAAAAGAAAATAATGAATTTATATTCAGTTTAAATAGAAGTGACTATTTAAATAGTCTGAACTTCATGAAAGAATTTTTAAGATAATTAGAGCTCAAGCAGTTTGAAATTCATCTATTTTACTGTTAAGCTAATTTACCAATGTTAATTGCCTTAAAGAATGGAGAAAACTTGTTTCACTGTTTCCTTTTTCCTTTAAGATAATAAAGCATGTTTTCCTACTTTCAACAAATTGGAAAAGTTTAATTTCATCCTATTGATCTTGAGGTACATTTAACCAAAGTTTTAATTGAACACTTTATTTTCCAAAAAAGATGATACTTAGTCTAATACTATGTATTATAATAAACTTCGAGGAAAATCCACTATGAATCTTAATCAATTATTTTAATAATAAAAAAGGAGGTCATACTTAATGAAACATACTATATAATATTTTTTAGAAGAAAGTTTTAAATAAAGGTACAAAACAGAGCCTAGAACACTTGTCTGGGAGAACAGAGATAATTATTTTAATCCTACCAAGGCATAAACTAGCTGTATTAAATTGTTTAATTCATCTAACTTCTCTAGGCCTCAGTTTCTTCCTTTGGTAATTGAGGGAGTTGAATTAGATGACCACTGAGACTTGCTCCAGCTCTAAAATCCTATGATTCCTGAGTAATTACAATAACAATGTCACACAGCTATAACAGGGCAGCACGAGGGATCCTTGGGATGACGGAAGTATTCTGTATCTTTATTGCGGTAGAGGATACAGGAACCTACACATATGGTTAAAAATGTACAGAACTAGGGGGTGCAAGGGTAGCTCAGTGGCAGAATTCTCGCCTGGCATGCCGGAGACCTGGGTTCCATTCCTGGTCCATGCACTTCCCAAGAAACAACCAAGCGAAAGAAACAAACAAACAAAAATTTAACAAATGGTGCTATAATAATTGGATACTCACATGGAAAAATAAAGAAATGTGACCCCGCCATACAGCATACAAAAAACAAAAAAAGGTATAGAACTAAACAGACACACACACACACACATCTGGATACAACTAAAACTAGGGAAATATAAAAAATATGTATTATATCAATATTGCTATCATGGTTTTAATTTAATTATTGTACTATAATTTTTTCAATATGTTGTCTTTGAGGGAAACTAGGTAAGGAATATTTGGGCCCTCTGTATGATTTCATACAACTGCATATGAATCTGCAATGGTCTCAAAATAAAAGGCTTAATGAAATTTTTTTTTAAATAACCATGTCAGCAATTGAAAATCTTATGCCAGAAATATAGAAGTAAAGGGCCCTGGGTTTGAGTTCTGGTACTTCAACTTGGATGCTGTTAACAGAACTTGAAACTCTTAAGTTTCAGTCTAATCACATGCAGCATGGGGACAATGATATTAAAGTCTGCATAGACTTCATGGATGAATTAAAACAGAAAATGCATGAGAAATGAGTCTAAAAGATAACTTTTTAAAAATTTTTAACTTTTTTATTGTATAGTATAACATGCATATAAAGCAAAAAAATAAAAAAGCAATAGTTTTCAAAGCACTTGTCAACAAGTAGTTACAGGATGGATCCCAGAATTTGTCATGGGCTACCATACGATGCTTCCACATTTTTCCTTCAGTCTCTATAAAAGAACTAAGAAATACCACTGCCACTCTAACTTTGAAAGATTGTAGTAAATATTTCTTACCCTGTTTCTGTGGCTCCTTGAAGATAACAGTTTTTATCTCACTGAATGCTGCTTTTAGTCCCTCAGGGACTTTCATTTGCTAAAGAGATTACATATGTTTTATGGTTTCCCTAAGTTTGATCAGAGCTAGCATGCTCACCAGAGCAAGAAAAAAACGTATAAACATAGAAATGCTTCTAAAAATAAAATGGCACACTAACGGGCGCTGCTGTCTTCCTCTCTAATCCTCCCACCTCCAACCTCATTCCAGGGAAGTCTTTAAAATGTGAGGGAGGTTTACAGATATGGGAAACTAGTGAAAATCTGTCAGGATCCCAATGGAGACAAAATTTATCTGGGTCCTCTGATAGGAGGGAAACACCCCATTCAGAATGGAAGAGGGACAGGTAATTGTGAGAAGCTTCTCCTGGAGAAAATATTCTTCATTATACTTTTATTTTTTTTTTCCTTTTACCCCGAGTTTCCCCAAGAGATCATCACCCACCCCTCTTAATGGTAAAGGCTGAAAGACACCAACTGTGTCCCTACCCTGGCTGGGGAAGGGATTGTAGCCTCAGGGGACACTAATCTCCGTTGGGTGATGCATGAACAAAAGATGCAGACACGTCTAATGGCCCAGCAGGGCTCCCTCCACCCATGCTGCTCCAACATGCAAACCCAGGTCTCAGAAACATTTGAAAAAGAGGAACGTTAGCTGAGGGGCCAACTCCCCTGGTGAAGAGGAAGCAAACAGAGAATGACAAAATTCAGATTCTACCTCCAGAGACTCTCCATATGGAAGCTCAGTTCTTTCCCATTTTTTACTCTCCAGAGGCAAGCAAAGCTAGGGCCTAGACTTTAATCCCTTGGGCTGATGGTACTCCATAACTGATACCCACGGGGGAATCTGAGATAGCGGGGTAAAATGACAAGACAAGACACGTGCCATCTGAGGAGCACAAATGTTACAAAAGAAAATGATCACCCTTCCTTCCCAGAGTTCCACCATGGCCCGGGGCCCAAGGAGGCACTTGTAGCTGTTGCCTCACCTAAGGGATGGATGCTCGACAAACTAACCGGTGTTTTTGCACCTCAGCCATTGACCAGTCCCCGCAAGCTGAGGGAGTGGCTCCCTCTCATAATATTCTTCAGGAAGAGACTAAAGTATGCATTGACTAGAGATGGGGTAAAGAAAATGTGTATGCAGTGTTTCATCAGGATTGACAGCAAGATTCAAACTGATAATGCATATCCTGTTGGGGTTCATTGATGTCCCGAGAAGATAGGTGAGCATTTCCACCTGGTTTATGATACCGAGGGCCTTTCTGCTGCTCACCATATCACAGCTGAAGAGACAAAGTGCACGGGCCAGGAATCGAACTCAGCTCTCCCACATGGCCAGCGAGAATTCTACCACTGAAATATCTGTGCACCCCTCAGTTGTTCCTGGCATTCAAGGAAAACTGTTATAATGCACCTGGAAACAAGCTTAAGGAAAAGATGTCTCAGAGTCTAAATTCCAGCAATAAAAGACATTTAAATATCAAAATGTCATTTCAACAAAAGGCTACAAAATATACAAAGAAGCAGACGAAGAACTAAATGAAATCAGGCAAACAAGAGATGAACACAAAAAGAGTATCGATAGAGAGATGGCAATTATGAAAAGGAACTAAACAGAGCTGAATACCATGGTATCAAAATTTAAAACTTCCCTAAAGAGGTTTAACAGCAGATTGGAGCTAGTGGAAGAAAGGATCAAAGAACTTGAAGACAAAGCAAGTGAAATCATCCAGACGAGCAAAAGAAGGAAGAGTGAAGAAAGTGAACAGAGCCTCAGGAATCGTGGAACACCATCAAGCATTTCAATAAACACATTGTGGGAGAACCAGAAGGAGAAGAAAGGAGCAGAGAGAATATCCAAAGAAGTAATGGCTGAAAACTTTTCAAATTTGACAAAAGACATGAATATGCTCATGAAGGACACTCAATGAATTCCAAACAGGATAAATCCAAATAGACCCATGCTGCTGTATATTATAATCAAACTGTCAAATGTCAAAGATAAAAAGAATTCTGGAAGTCAGAAAAATAAGCAATGTGTCATGTTCAAAAGAGCCTCAATAAGATGAAGAGCTGATTTCTCATCAGAAAACATGAAGTCAAGAAAGCAGTGGGAAGACATTTAAAGTGCTGACAGCAAAAAAATTGCCAATTAGAAATTCTATAAGCAGCAAAACTTCTTTTCAAAAGTAAGGGAAATAAAGAGTCCATGGGTGGTTCAGTGGTAGAATGCTTGTCTTCCATGCGGGAGACCCAGGATCGATTCCTGGCCATGCCCCCCCCACCCCAGAATAAAAGAGTATAAATTAAAAAATAAGGGAAATATTAAGACATTCTCAGATGAACAAAAAAATTAATCACACTGCTAAACATGTAAAAGATAAAGTGTCTTGAATTTAAATTCCAGCTAGAAGATGAATTAGCATAAGGACACTGAATATCCTCAAAGAGTAAGAGGGAATAATGACAAGGTTTATGAACAAGCATTTATATTACTTTTATGAAATATTATAAAGATGTATCAAATAACAGAATATGCACATTAGAAGAATTTATCAGTGAACTGGAAGATCAGATAAGGAAATCCCCAGGAGGTGTTAGAAAGGGGTGAAGAGATTAACCTGTCAAGTTAAGACATGTGGAGGTAGAAATAGCCATATCAATATATGTATGGAGATAGCAAAAAAAGAAAAATGATAAAATAAAAAAGAGAAAGAAATAGTTGAGGAAATAGTAACTCAGAAGTTACCAGAATTAGGGAAAAAATGGAAGAGTAACATTGGGGAGGAGAGAAAAACAAAGAAACTTGTAAATTGCCAAGTAAGATATATAAGAAAAGGAATGAAGCTTAGCTGCAAAATGGTGAAATTTGAAGAATTTCAAAATAAAGAGAAAAGCCTAACTGACTTCTGAAAGAGAAGGAAACAGTATCATATTCACAACAGATTTCTCAACAGAAATATGAATTGCAGGAAGAAAATAGTATAAAGTATACAAGACACTAAAGAAAAGCACCACAAGCTTAAAATTTGTATGTCCAGCAAAAATAGCATTGAAATGCCAGGATAAAATAAAGATAGTCTCACTTTTGTAAGGCTCAAGAGTGTTCCTGTGCAAAGAACCTCTTTCAAAAACCAGCTAAAGATATTTTAGCAAGAAGAGTAATTAATCCAAGAAGATATACTAAGAAACAAGTTGAGTAAATATCTTATTAAAAGAAAATGCAACTTATTCTGCATCTGGATCATCCTAAGATGGTAATAGGTCACCTCATCTCTTTAGGGCTTATTCATATTAAGATTTTGGTACAGTGCACTGTTACTGCTTTGTCAGCTAGCACAACTTTCCAATTAGTGCTAAAGTAGAGCAAGACGCTTGGAAAATTTTAGTTATGTGAAAATTAATAAAGGGTATTTTTCACAAGGGTGATAATAAATGATACATTAAACACTTGTAAATTTCACTATAAACACTTTGTTCCAATTTAAAAAGTAAATTGATGAAGTATCTTTACTGGCTCAGAGATGGACAAACAGTAACAGTCAGAAATATCATTCTTTTTTTCCTCTCATTTACCACAGAGCTAAGCTTAAGCAAAATAGAGGGCCATATAGAAGATGTGCTGAGTCAGACACATATCTGTACATTTAAACAATACTATATTCTATTAATTTCATTATGGATGATACAATAATCAAATGCATTTATTTGTTTTAAGTTGGACTAGACACTCTGCTCCAATATCACTCTAGCTTGTTCACTCTTCCCTGAAACTAAAGATATTAGAAAACCTAAAATCTTTTAATCCATTTATTTTCAACCCTCAAAGCACATACTCAGAAATTCATTCTTGATATGAAAACAATGCTTCGTGGATAAATTACAAAGTCTTTCACAAAGCCAATAGAATATACATCTTTAAAACAAAAAACAAAAACAATGCCCTACTCATGTTGACATAGACAAAGAAATGAAGAGGACAATCAATTATCTTAATGATTTAAAATCTTAAATTAACTTTTTCTCAGTTATCATGATGGTATACATCTAATTGCTAGATTTGTTATCAATTTTTACCGTCACAAAAAAAATTTAAAACAAAAATAAAGACAAACACAAAACTCTTTCTACTTGGTTATAAATGACTAGGAGACATGATTTGGGTTTAATCGTCCCTGGCAATAATAATTCTTTAGAGATAACCTTATGTTTCACATCTTAAAGAATATGCATTTTGCTTTCTTTCTTTAATTGGAAAAATAGATTTAGATTTTTTAATTCAGAATTATTAGATATTTCTCACCAAGAATTCATACTCTGGGCTTGAGGATAGTCATAAAAAAGGAGTTTTGAACTTCACATCAAAAGCTAAGCCATTTATGTGAATCAGTTGATTTCTCTTTGCCACTGCCACTGAATCTGAAATATTATAACCTGGGAAGGAGGGACTATGAAGGACTATTAGAGAAAAAACCTTAGGTAAGTTACCATACATCACCCGAATGTATATGACCTTTTTTCATTTACAGCAGAGAAAACACTTTCTCCCAGTCATCTTGAATAGATGTTTTAAAAGGTTAGTTTGGATTTTTTTAAATTATCTAGTTTACCACTAGTTGCTAAGGAAGAGCCTTTATGCTTGTAAAATGAATGACCCTATAGATGATCTCTTCTTGGGATCCTACTTCCCAAGCATAAGTAAGGGGAAATTTAGGGGTGGCTGCTGTGGCTCAGCAGGCAGAGCTCTGACCTGCCGTGCTGGAGGTCTGGAGTTCGATCCCTGGTGCCTCCTGCCCATATGCAAATTTAAAAGCAAACAAACAAACAAAAAAATAAATAAATTTAGGGCGGTGTGATGGTGGCTCAGCGGCAGACCATGCCGGAGACACAGGTTTGATTCCTGGTGCCTGTCCATGTAAAAATAAATAAGTAAATTTAAATGAATTATTTTGTTTAAAAATGACTTAAATTTACATAGTGATTAAAAGAATAAGACAAACACACATCTACCTTCCCAGAACAAATTGTTAACAGTTGTTCTCCTTCTTTCATATCAAAGAAAGAAGTCACACAAACATTTGTACATTTGGAGGAGTGTTGTTTTCTATCCATTTTAATCATAGATAATCTAATAGTCAAATGTATTTTTCAGCTTTGGCCTGGACTAGATGCTCTCTTAAATCATTCTAGGTTCTATTCCTTTTGTTTTTCCCAATGAAGCCAAAAATATCTATTTCTTTTTTTCCAGTACAAGATCAAGCTGAAGATCAATTGTCGTATCTGTTTAGTTTCTTTTATCAGAACAGTTCCTCAGCCTTTCTTTGTCTTATGTGACATTGACTTTTCTGCTGATTACACTGTCCACCCTCACCCCTTTTTCAGTAGACTATTCCTAATTTTGTTTGTATGATCTTTCTTCATAAATAGAATTAGGTTGTGCATTTCCAGCCAGAATACAGCATAAGTGATATTATATCTTTCTGACAGTATCACATCACCAATGGAGCATTAAGTCCATTTATGCCTACTTGTGAAATTAATTTTGATTACCTAGTCGAGATGCTCTCCCATTCCTTCACTGTGTAGTTATTTTTACTCCTTGTGCTTAAGGAAGAATCTGTGGTGATTCTATTAAGGTCAGGCAAATATCCTACTCCGCAACAAAATTTCCCTCTTAGATGAAACATTTAATTATGATTCTTGGCTGACCCAATCTTTATTGCGATGCTTACAAAAAGGAGATTTTCCACTTCAAGCATGCCCCCATCTCTAACAGTTAGCACGTGGCATTTCACTGTAAATAAGAGCTCTCATTCTCCCCCTCTCCCACATTTATTTTGAATCTATTTACTATTGCTATAAATCCATGGTTTCTTAAGTTTTCCAAAAATTTATAGTTCATTCCTCTCTTTAATTATTTTGAACTGAAATTGTCCCTGATTTGGCAGGGAAGGCACCTTCAAGCTGACATCTGTGTCCGTGTGACAGGTCTCATAATTGTTTCTAATGCTTCTTTGCTGTTTGGCATGACAAGATGCACTAGACTCATCTTCCCTCCCCAACCCTGTACTCAGCATCTTTCCAAGGAATCTATTTCCTTTCATTTGTCCTGCAGCATTAGAAAATAAGATCTGGGTACTGTCTGTGCTCCTCGACGTCGTTGGTGCTTTTGTTTCTAGAGCTTTTCAGTGGACAAAGTTAGGAAACATGCAAGTACACACACCCACAAACACACCAACATACAGAAATGCATGAGCATGTACAAATATTCACATAGATAAGTAAACATATTCCTGAATAGACATGCACATATATAGTTTAGAAATTAAGAGTACATTTCACTCTATTTCCAAACCATCTCCATCTGGCTCATCCTTGTCTTTCCCCATTTTCTATTTTTATCTCCATGCTTCCTCAGGTCCTCCAACAATATTGACACATGTATGCATTTACACAATCAGAATTGTTCTGCTGATACTACCAAAACAAATGTAAAAAAGATAGGGATTTGTTGGCTACTTAAGACTACAGATATATAGTTGAATATTGTTCTTACAAATGCCTTAATCCGTGCTCACTTCGGCAGCACATATACTAAAATTGGAACGATACAGAGAAGATTAGCATGGCCCCTGCACAAGGATGACATGAAAATTCATGACGTGTTCCATATATAAAAAAAAAAAAAGTCTTAATCCCAGGTATCCATGTATATGGTTTTCCTTTTCTACCACTTGATAACTATAGACCTTGGATAAGCTTATGAACTTCTCTGAGTTTCAGGATCTTCATTTGTGAAATAGGCATGATGGCAACTCCCACTTCAAAGGGTTATTGTATGAAGCAAACAAGACAAAGACCTTAACACAATGTGTGATGCTGAAAGAATTCAATAATAGGCCTTTAGTGGGAGAAAGAAGAGAAATTTTAGATTTAATAGACTTAATGGTAATAGGGGTAGTAGTGGTGACAGAATTAAAATTTTGATTTATTGAAATATGAGTCTATTCTGCTATTATTTTTGAAACATGGATCTGCTTAGGCCTCATTTCAAAGAAAGGCAATCCATTCCAAATGTGTCAAATTTTACGTTTATTCAATAAACGTTCATTAAGGGTCTGCTATTTCTAGGTATTGGACTTATAAATATAAGACATGTTCCCTGCGGATGCAGAGACGAGTAAAATAAATACGAAGACAGATTACTATAAAAGAGGCATATTGTCAAAAGGGGTGGAGGTTGGGGAGAATGTGTGAGAACTGCAAATAAAATATCTGTGTTTACGTGTGGAGCCCAAATTGTTCCTATAATACCTACAGTAGCCACACAAATAATGGTCACTATGAAAAAAGTATAGGGAGTTTCTATAATTAATAGCATTCTTTGCCTAATTTTAGAATTTCACTAAAATTGTTTATAGTAATTGGTCCACATTAAAAATGACTGTATTAAGTCAATTTCCATGATCTCTAAATAGCAAGGCTATTTAGACTAGGCTTTGACTTGTAACAACTCAGTTTATAAATGAAGCAATGTTTTATGATGTTTTTCTTCCCCATATTTTTCTTTTTTATCAAGCAAGTCTTGATAGTCTGAAATGATCTTGAACCAGATTCACCTTGCCCTTGACTTAATATTTATAAAAACAATTTGGGCTCAATGAAAGAAAGATTCTAAACAAACAGAAGTAATAAAAATATCACATTTTTACAATATCTACCAAGCTGCTAACATATATGACATTGGAAAGTGATCAATAACCTTTCAATATGGTTTCTTGGTTTATAGATCTAATATCTGGTTCTAAGAAAATATAAAAAAAAAAAGATCTGGTTCTCCAAGAGGTTTTCTAAAACTTTTTTCTAAAAGTTGCCCAAATGTTATGCCATAAAAAAATTATTATGTGGAAATGTCCTCTAACAAGAATATTTGATGATCTTCTCATAGCATAGAGAATAAAGTTCTAAATATACCCCCTGGTATTCAACACTGTATATCATTGAACAACTACCTCCTTACATTTTACAATTTACTTTCATGAAATTTATGTTTCATCCAAACTGCAATACTATTTCCTTCATATACTCTTAAACTTTGCCTGCATCTTTTCATTACTTATTCTATCCTCTCTGCCTTTCCCTTCATCTTGTAAGTCACTTAAAGCACTTAAAGTGACTAGGGAGATGAAAGAGTGATTGGGTAGATATGAAGTAATCAAGTGGAAAGAGCACACATAGGATGCACATGAACTTAAAATGTTGATGGTTCCCATGCAATTTATTAAAAAAAAGAAATACATCATTTATTTTTGTGCCTTCCATCCTCAATTCTCATGCTTCATCCTCCGTTCTTTATTTCTTTCTCCCTTATTTTGTTTTCTTTCTTTCTTTTTCTTGTCCTTCTTTCATTCTTTTCCTCTTTCTTTCGTTATTCATTTGTTTCTTTTTTAATTGTATTTTTTCATTCTTCTGTAGAGCTATTTAACAAATATTTATTATTACATTCTATATGCCAGTTACTGCTCCGGTTACTGTTATAACAATGAGAAGATCCTGGTAAAGAAGACAAAATTCCTTGTCCACATTAATTTTTATTGACTGAGTTTTGTAGGTGGCTAGGTAGTTCACCCTAATCACATATTACTGGAGATATTAATACCCAAATATTATTTAATATAGGTCAGAGTATTTAAACACTCTGAAAAAATTTATCCCCAGTGGGAGTGAGAGTGTTTATTTAGATAAGGCATTTGGCAATATTCTTTCTGAGGGATGACATGTGAAAGACATGAAAATATCCAGGAAAGTATATTCCAGGTATGTCAGAGATTAACAAAAAGGCAAGACTGGAGATAAAGAACGAATAGTAAAAAAAATAAAAATAGCAAAGAAGCTATAGAGATAAAGAGCAAGCCATATAGGGCTTGGTAGAGCAATGTATGAATTTGGATTTTATTTTAGGTGAAATTAGAAGCTACTGGAAAATGTTATAAACCTAATGTACTTCTGAGTAAGGTTTTAGAAATATTCTGGCTGTTGTTTGTGAGAGTAGATTGCAGGTGGGCAAGGGTTCGTTCAGTGGCTTTATCTGTCATCTAGGAGAGAAGTGATGGTAGCACAGACTAGAAATCAGACTTGGGAATAATTTGGGGAAAGTCTTGAGGATATATTGATGCACTGGGTGTGAGATTAAGAGAGAGAAGCTAAGGATAACTCCAAATCTATTGGCCCACACCCACATTTTTAATAACGAATGCTCAGTAAGTATTTGCTGACTGAATAATACATTTTTGCTCATTATTAAGTATGGTGCTAGATTCAATACTAGCATTACGATGAGATTTGCAATAATTATATACATAGTGAGAGGGAGAGACAAAAGTTTATAAACATTACATTCTGAGCTTTTCTTTTAAGGCTTACAGAAATATGTATTCCGATAAGATGAAAAAATAAGTGATGAAAATTAGTAGGAAAGTCTACTGGGGATAGGATTTGGGGTTTAAGAATTTTGGAGTTAATCCTTACAGAACTGTAACTTTAAAGGGCTTTTCTCTGATTCTAGCTGCTGCTGTGGGTTTTGACTTTTTTTGTTCCCAGTGCAGCAGGAAAGCAGGAAGAAATAATAAACTCTGCCCCTGCCCTGATCTCTAGGGTGCCAGCATACATGTCAAATGGTATTGGAGGTTGAACTATGCTCTCTGAATTTAAAATGCAGCAGCCAATACAACAGCCCCATAGACAATAAAAAAAGCAGTGTTTTTATCCCTCTAGCACACTCACTCATTGGGAAGGTTGATCCCAATTTATGTCCCAGTGAGAGCAAACTTCTTATACTTTCCCGCATATGTCATCTGTTTTCATACCTCACTCTTTATCTAGATTGCTTTGCTTTCTTTTACTTGACAGAGCACCATCTTTGTTTTCATTCCAAGCATAATCATCTTTCAAAATTGACCTAAGTGAGTTTAATTTATGCTTTGATGGCAATCTGTGTTTAACTGTATCATACCACATGCCACAGGGAACACAGGTTAGCGGCAATATTTCTCTCTCTCTCAACTACAGTTACCTTGAGGGCAGAGACTCTTTCTTTTTTTTTTTTTTAATTTGCGTATAGGCAGGAGGCACCAGGGATCGAACTCCAGACCTCCAGCACAGCAGGTCGGAGCTCTGCCTGCTGAGCCACGGCAGCCGCCCCAGAGACTCTTTCTTATTTATCTTTTTATTGTCAATAACTTCACAGTTACTAGTGCATAAATATTTAAATAATTGTAGACAAGAACTGAAGTGAAGTAGAATTGTGCTCAAACTTCCTCCATCCCACCATAAAGTGATGATGCAGAGCATTTATTTTAAGAAGAATCAAGGTGATCTTTCCTTGCAGGAAGGATATAGTAGGCTTCAGTCAACCATTTTTCTCATAACAATGAAGGGGAAAGCAGGGTAAATTACAAAAATCATATTTTTATAAAGAACATCTAACCTAAAATTCCAAAGAGGAGAAAGTCCTCCAACATAAATTCTTGATCCTGTTCTCTTTCTTTCTAGAGGCATTTGCTAATCCTAGGCACAGGATTGCCCTATGCAGAAGGACTCTAAGGCAAAGGAAAAGTAGCAAAGCATTTAGCAATCAAATAGGCCCAGAGTAAGAAACTGGAAAATTCATTGGCCACAAATAAATGGTCAGCTTTACCTTTCAGATGCTTGCTTAAATCTGGAAGTTTTGGGGAGACAGAGAAGCTGGAGTGAAATCCCTTACAGTCACAAGGTTTGCCCTAAGTACAACACCCTGCTGGGACAGAGGGCCTGTCTCCAGCTCATTGTCAGTGTCTCTCTCAATTTTTTTGGCAGTATTTTCAACTGTGAGGGGGAGAGTCTAGAGAGCTAGGCTGAGAAAACCTGAAGGACAAAAGTAGACTCCCTCCAAAATCTCAGGACTAAGAAGAGACAACATCCAAATAATGAGTCAGAATCCCAGAGAAAACAGATGCACCCTGCAACTTACTAAAACAGCATTATGGTCCTGCCATAGCTCAATGTCCAGTAAGATTGAGATGATCAGCTCTCTATCTCATCAGCCTATTAAAGGAAAGGGAACTTCTCTGGTGAAATATAACAGCATCCTTTATATACAATGTATAGAATAAAACTTGAAAAGTTACTATCTCTTAAGAGACAAATGACATAGAAAGACAAAAAGGAAATCAAGAGTAAGACAATAGTAGACACAAGGATGACCCAGACAAAAGAGTTACAAATTGACAAATATGCTTTAAATAAATATATATATGATAGAAGGATAAAATAATTAAACTCATGGAGAATTCACAGATAAATAAAATTCCCTTTTAATGGACATTTTAGAATTGAAAATGTTATATCTGAAATTAAGAACTCAAATGAATTTAAGAGTAAGCTGTAACAGCAAAAATGATGATTATATATTTGAAAAAGAGGTCAATAGACAATATCCATGATGAAACACAGAGTTGTGTGTGTGTTTTTTTTTAATGAAGGGAAAGAAAAAAAGAACATAAGAAATAAGAGGAAAATTCAAAAGTTCAAGGATGCATATGAATTTCCATCAACAAAATGAGGAAAGAATGGAACAAAAGCAATATTTGAAGAGATGATGGATGGAAGTTTTCCAACACTAATGAAGGACAGCCCCCAATTCAAGAAACTCAGCAAACTCTAAGCAAAAAAAACCCCACACATATATATGTATATACACATCGTAATGAAAACCAAAGACCTAAGAAAAAGCCTTGAAAGTAGCTAGTAGAGAGAAAGGGGAAGGACTGGGGAGAACCCACAACATCAAAAGTGGAACAGTATACTTACAACTGATTTCATCATAGAAGCCAAGAATATAATGAAATTATATCTGTAAAGTGCCAGAAGAAAATAACTGACAATCTAGAATTTTATATTATATGCAGTGAAATGCTAATCAGAAATGCTTGTAAAATACATGGACATTGAATATATGATAATAAGAGCAAAATAAGTGAGGAGGGTAAAGGAGTTAAAGTGTCATAGTCTCTTGCATTGTTTGAAAAGCCATTGTAAAAATAAGTAAAAGAAAATACTGAAGAGATTTAAAATGGATGTTCTAAAGACAGATATCTTATAAAGATCTCATCCAGATAGCACAAACATCCAAAGTATGCCAAGCCTCCAGCTACAATATTCCTCAAAACCCTAAAGACATCCAGAAACCATAAACAAACCACAAGATAATGAACGCAGTAAACTATCTACCCTGAAGGACATTTGGACACCCCAAATATCCACCAGCCACAAACAATTTATGCAATCTTTGTTTTCTTTAAAAACACGCTTGCCTGGAAATGACAAGACATGGTATGGGTTGCTATCCGAATGGTGTTCCTCAAATTACAATTCTAAGCACCCAAATAAAGGCTTTTGTTGCTTTGCCTTTGAGTTTGCTATTTCTCAGCTGATACGATAAAAATAGTAACAAGGTCTACTGCAGTAAGTCAAGGATGCAGGTTTAACCTTTAGGGAAACCACCAAGAGAATAATATACAAAGGCTCAATAGAAGTCTGAAAGAGAAGAAATGATGATATATTGAATATTTCTGACTAATCAAAAGGATAAAATATAGAAAAAATAACAAATGCATAAACAGAAAACAAATGGCCAGATATCATATAGAAAGTCTTAAATACAACAATAGCAGTAATCACCTTAAATTTCAGGTGACTACATTATATGATTAAAAAGATTAAACTTGTCAAACCGGATTTACAAATATATGCAACTATATGCTATTTCAAAGAGAATAAGTATAAGGATACAGAAGGTTAAAAAGTAAAAGGAGGAAAGAAGGTGTACTATGCGAGCATTAACCAAAGGAAGTCTAGTTTTGCTATATAAATATCAGACAAAGACTTTAAGGTAAGAATATTACCAAAGACAGAGACAGTTCATAATAATAAAACATCAATTCAAGAGGAAAAATTATCAATCCTAAATTTGTATCTTATAACTTCACATACATATAAGAAATAGCTGAGGGGTATTACCTAATCACAACTGAAGATTTTCATTTTCAGTAACTGATTTGAAAAGCAGGCAAAAGTTGGAAAAGATATGGGTGATTTCAACAGTATTAACCATCTTCATTTGACATTTGTAGAATAGCCCACTGAACAAATATAGAATATGCATTCTTTTCAAGTGCACAAGGAAATTTACTAAAGTCAACCATATGTTGCATCATAAAATTTAAAAGAAAGAAATCATACAAAATATGCTCTATGACCACAAAGGGTAGACAAATTGGGGATTTAGATAAAATGGAGAAAATGAAAAACATAACTATAAAAACTGACACAAGAAGAAATGGAATATCTGAATAGTACTATATCTAATGAGGAAATTAAATCTATAATTTTAAAATCTTTCCACAAGAAAATGTCAAGTACCACAGTACTTCAGTGAATTTTTCCAAACAACTGAGGAAAAAATAATACCAGTATTACAAAAAATTCTTCCATACAATGGAAATCAAGGGGATACTTTGCAAAGCATTCTATGAGGCCAATGAATTATAGATACCAATATATGACAAGGACATTACAAGAAAACAAAATGACAAGTAAGCATCTCTCATGAACAAAGATGCAAAAAATACCTGAAAAAATTACTGGAATAAATCCAATGATATTTAAGAAGTATAATACATTATGAACAGTGTTTATCCCAGAAATGCAAAGTTAGTACTATAAAAAAATCAATGTATCTCTAGTGCCTAAAAAAAAAAAATCAATGTGATCCACCACATTAATAGAATAAAGGCAAAAAACCATATGATACTCTTAAGAAATGCAAGAAGAATGCAGCATCCATTTATGAATTTTAAGGTCTCAGCAAATCAGGAAATTAAGAACAGTAGAGAATCTCCTTAATCTTTAAAAAAAAAAATCTACAAATGAGCAGTATACTTAATGGTGAAATATGTACTACCCCCTCCATTCAAGAGCAAGAATAAGAGGCCTTCAATCACCAGTTCTAGTCAACAATATATTGGAGGAATTTACCAGCTCAATAAGAATAGATTTTTTTTTCAAAAAGTACAGAAACAACCCAACTTTCCATCAACAGATGAATGGATAAACAAAATATGGCATATACGTATGATGGGATATTATTCAGCAGTAAGAAAGAATGAAGTCTTGAGGCACATGACAACATGAATGAACCTTGAGGACATTATGTTAAGTGAAATAAGTCAAACACAAAAGGACAAATATTTTATTTCCGTCCTCTCACTGATATGAATTAATTATAATATGGAAACTCATAGGCATTGTCATGGTTAGGGACATGTTTCAACTTGGCCAAGTGGTGGTACGTGTTTGTCTGGTTGGGCAAGTGCTGGCCTGTCTGTTGTGATGAGGACATTTCATAGGATTAGGTCATGATCACGTCAGCTGCATCCACAGCTGATTCCATTTGTAATCAGCCAAAGGGGAGTGTCTTCTACAATTAGTGATGCTAAATCTAATCATGGGAAGCCTTTTAAGGAGGACTCAGAGGAGACAGGCCCCATTCCTGCTTCGGCTGGTGAGCCTCTCCTGTGGAGTTCATCCA